>LGRX02002251.1:28678-130033 GCA_001247695.2 Cymbomonas tetramitiformis
GAGACATCGCATGCAGCGCGAGATGCCTCGGAGCGAAGTTGAGACATCGCATGCAGCGCAAGATGCCTCGGAGCAAAGTGGAGACATCGCATGCAGCGCAAGATGCCTCGGAGCGAAGTGGAGACATCGCATGCAGCGCAAGATGCCTCGGAGCGAAATGGAGACATCGCATGCAGCGCGAGATGCCTCGGAGCGAAGTTGAGACATCGCATGCAGCGCAAGATACCTCGGAGCGAAGTGGAGACATCGCATGCAGCGCAAGATGCCTCGGAGCGAGTGGAGACATCGCACGCAGCGCAAGATGCCTCGGAGCGAAATGGAGACATCGCATGCAGCGCAAGATGCCTCGGAGCGAAGTGGAGACATCGCATGCAGCGCAAGATGCCTTTGGAGCGAAGTTGCACATTGTAAGTTTGAGTGTTATAGATACGGAAGGCTTAAATTTATAAATAAATAAATTAGACCACCTTTCTAAGGCGGTGAGGCTTTTTTTCAAGGGAGCCGAGCCCTTGAATTACCCTAGTTAGCCTAAAACCCTTATCAGCTCAGAGCAACAGTTAAGGCATAGTTAGGCCCCTAGGAACGGCAGTTCAGGATCGAGCCCACATAGCTGCCCACTATCCAAATATGCTTTTAGTATGCTTCCCATGAGTGTGATCTGCTGCGGCCAAGGTATGAAACAGTGACTATGTTAAGCAGGCTGTGTTATGGTTTCCGCGCGTCCGAGGTGGGTCTCTAAATTAACTCGGGATGATGGCCTGCTAGAGTAGTCTCAGAGTTATGGGCTTGATCGTGGTGAGAGCCTGTGGCCTCCTGTGTGCCAGTCTACGCGGATCCCCCACTGGGAAAAACCTTCAAGGCAAGGGAAAAGTGTTGGTTATCGGCGGCATCAAAAACTACAAAGGCCTTCAGCTTTAATGACTAAAATTGTACAACGCGCGGTACCCTCTTTACATGTCCGATCCTTTGTCGCGTTCAGAGTCCAATCTCAAAGAGCCCATACTGTCTAGGCTGTCCGCACTGTCGTTAGGTCCGTAGCATGATAGTGTCTCTGCTCTGCCCTCAGAAGAGGGCTTGTCTGAGTATTGTGAGACTGAGGCACAGCTGACAGTGGAATACCGCGCTCTTGTCTTGTTTGGTGCTGCTGGTGTGACAGGAACTTTTGACATTAGATCTGCATGCAGTCGCTCACCAGTGTGTATTGGGATCTTCCTGCTGCTATTGTCGCTCGATTGTGCATCGCGCTCCTTGGGTCCTGATCCCCTTATTGTGAGCCCAAAAGCACAGTCAGATGAGTTGCTTTCTGTGTCTATAACACTCACACTTAAAATGTGCAGCTTCGTTCCACGGCATCTTGCGCTGGATGTCTCAAATAATGAAAACTAACCACGAATGCGTTCAGAAAAGGAGATCCCGGCATGCTTTCGCGCTGGGTCAAATGAGCCAGTGCAAAAAAGCCAAAGAGTGTCCTTTAGCACTCAATTAATCTATCTGCAAGTTCTGGCGTTCAACAAAAATTCGCAGATGTATGCATTACTGCACGACTGCGCATTGACATGCCTTTGAAAAAGCTCGCAAACGCTTCTTGTGATAGGCACCTGAGTGCAGGCAACATGCCATGCCATGACATGACATGACATGACATGACTTGGCTTACGTTTCAATCGCGCCACTTCAAAAAACTGCTGTACCTCGCTCCACCCTTCTTCTCAATCCACTCTTCGCTTCGTCTTGCTCCACCCTTCGCCTCGACCTACCCTTCTCGTTACTCCACCCTTCGCTTTACTCCACTTTTGGTGTGTGTGGCTTCTCGGGCCACAGAAGCAAAGTTTCGAACGATGTTCAAGATGCTGGAAAATAGCATAGCCTACATCCTGCAAACAATTGCCATGCCAAGCATCTCCAAGGTGAGCTGCTCTTCCCAACAAATGCCATCTTCGTATTTCTCTGCCATAGCGGTGGAAGATGGTGAACGGTACACGCCGCTTCGTAATTCGCCGAGCGAAAGTGGTATTATTTGACACCCGCTACGAGTCGAGGTCATCCATGGCTTCAGATGTTCTCGTCTCGTCTCAGCAAGTGCGCATCGACTGAGATAACTTCGGCCAAGCTCATTGGTTCAACCTTCAATGCCCATTATTGCCCATGGCCGTCATGCGGCCGCCATTGAGGGGCATTTTGATTCTCCAGGCTGCCCGTTCCTATGGACCCGATGCCAAAAGCAACTTTTTCGCAATGTGGCGCATGGACTTTATGCTCGATGACAAAATGAAGCCTTGGTTGCTAGAGGTGCCAATCATCCATCTTCAATTGGCCCAATCTCGCCCAAGCCCCCGCCCCCCCCCAAAAAGCTCTCAAAACACCGGGCTACAGTCCGACTATACGTCCGATCATGAACGGACTACACCACCTGGAACTCTGACCCAGATATCAGAGGAACAGGTGTCGAGGCAGAGTCCACTCATTGTTGAGCTTGCCAGAACTGATAGGTTCATGTTCATGCCACGTGTGGCTTATCAGGTGCATTGCACGAGTGAGGCACTCAGTGATTGCCATCTTGGATGACACAAGCATGTCCAGACACTGTGCGCCGATGAGGCACTGTTGGTGTGGTTCTGGGTCTGCAGGTGAACTTGAGCCCCAATCTTAGCCACCAGCATACGGCAGGCCTCCGCCCGATGTTCCTCAGAATCACCTCCAGCCTACTGTCCCTCGTCGGCATCGCCCCTGAAAACCGCACGTTGGAAGATCTCCCCGTAGCAAATGCCGAGAGTAACCCCACACATCCACATATTGTGCCCAGGATTGATGTCGAGGTACGTGTGCCACAAGAAACTTGACGCCAAACAATTTGTGTGCCTACTCAGCAACCCGATGGTGAACATGTGCCCACATGTGCGTATGCTGTGGTGCAAAGTATGCGATGAAGCCCGCCAGCGTCACGTGATGGCGCCCACCGGCGGCCATTAGAAACAGTCACATTTCCCCCTTTTTTTTGTCTTCTTCACGAGAGACATGACCCCATTCGCCGCAGGCAATGGAGCCCATCATCGGCGCGCAATGGCGCTCATCAGCAGTGCGCGGCTGCGCCGCCCATCGGTGGGGCGAGAGTGCAATGGAGCCCATTGGTGGCATGCGACAGCCGCGCCCATTGGCGGCGTGCAATGGTGGCGCGTGATGGAGCCCGTCAGCGGCACACAATAAAGCCCATTGGCAGCATGCGATAGCGAGGCCCATCGGTAGTGTGCGATGGCTGTGGGCCATGGAGCCCATTGACGGAGCGCAATGAGGTCCATCGACGGCGCGCGATGCAGACCATCGGCGGCATGTGTGGGCAGCGCGCATCGGCAGCTTGCGATGATGGCGCGGGATGGCATACATCGGTGGCGCGCAATGGTGCCCATCGATTGGGCGTGAACGTGATGGATCCCATCAGCGGCATGGGTTGGCGGCGCTCATTGGCAGTCTGCGATGGCAGCGAGCTTTGGAGCCCATTGGCGGCGTACAATGGCGTCGCCCATTGGCAGCGTCCGATGGCGGCGGACGATGGAGCCCATCGGTGGCACGCGATAAGGCCCATCGGCGGCATGCAATGGCGACGGGCTCCAATGCATGCCATCGATGAGTTCCATCGCGCCGAGTCGATGAGTTCATCACGCCATCGCGATGGCGTGCTGTCCATGGGGGCCGTTGTTCGTCGCCGATAAGCTCCAATATGCGCCACCAATGGGCTCCATTGTCGCTGCGAATAAGCTCCATCGCATGCGACCGATGGGTTCCAATGCGTTCGCCGATGGGCTCCATCGCGCGATGACGATGGACTCCATCGCACCCTGCCGATGGGCTCCATCACCCGTTGCCATCGCACGCCGCCGATGAGCGTTGCCATTGCATGCCGCCGATGGGCTTTATTGCGTGCCGCCGATAGGCTTCATCGCCAACTGCCATCGGCGGCATGCGATGACGGTGCGCGATGGAGCTCATCCGCAGCGACCATGAAGCTCATCGGTGTTGCCCGATGGAGCCCATCGGCAGTGCGTGATGGAGCCCATTGGCAGTGCACGATGATGGCGCGTGAGAATTTCATCGGCGACGCGCGATGGAGCTCATCGACGGCTCGTATTGGAGTCTATCTGCGTGATGGAGCTCATTGGCGGCGTGCGATGGGAGCCTATCGGTGGCATGCAATTCAGCTCATCGGTAGTAAACAATGGCGCCCATAGGCAGCACGCGATGGCGGCGCATGATGAACTCATTCGCGCCACGCGATGGACCCCATCGACGGCATGCTGTGGAGCTCATCCGCAACGACGATGGATTTCATCGGTGGCGCGCGATGGCGGTGCAAGATGAACTCATCGGCGACGCTCAATGGAGCTCGGTAGGGGTGTGTAATTGCGGCACACAATCGCAGTGTGCGATGGTGGCGCCCATCGGCGGCGCGCAAAGAACTCATCGACGCCACCTGATGGATTCCATTAACGGGGCGTGAAGCAGCCCATCAATGGCGCACGATAGAGCCCATCAGCGGCACGTGATGGAGCCCATCGGCGGCGAATGACGGCGCCCATAGATGGCACGCGATGGCGGCGTCAATCAACGGTGCGATAAAGTGTCACGTGATGAAGTCATCTGCGGCGTGCTAGGGAGCTCATCGGCCGCTCAAGATGGCTGTGCGCTAAGTAGTTCATCCACGGCGACGATGAAGCCCATCGGCGGCGCGTGATGGCAGAGTCCATCGGCGGCGGGCGATGACGGGGCGTGATGAACTCATCGGCGACGCGCAGTTGTGGTGCGCAATTGCAAAGCGCAATGCCGGCACCCATCGATGGCGTGCGATGAACTCATTGGTTCCCCGCGATGAAGCCCATCAACAGCAGGCGATGGAGATCGACGGGAGTCTTTTTGTGTACTGACGTGGGATTCTTGTTGCTTTCTGCCACAAGGTATCTGGAGCTGGAGAATGCACTGAAGTGACTTTGCAGTGTAAGCCAGCTGAACAGGGTGGCTTGGGGTGTGCCTCCGACCCAATATTATGTAAGGTGAGCTTCATGAAGGTTGACGTGCAAAAGAGCAGTACACTTTCTTGGAAGTGCTTTCCAGTGTATGCACCGCATCGGGCACCATGACGTCAAAGGTATATATTATCAGCACAGGCTGACTGTTTTGACACCACAGAGAGAGGCTTGGTGGGGCGCACTGCGGACACATTTGGAGTGAAAGATTTGAGCAAGGGCTACGCTAGCATGATGAAATGTGAAAAATTGCTGTCGGATGTGTGGGGCCAGGTGTGCCGTCGAGCATGTCGCACACAAAGCGAAACAAATGTCTTGGTGTCGCTGGCTGAGGAGCAGCTCAGGTCCGCCACTTCATCATTTCAATCCAGCAGTTCAGTCCTATAACTTGAGCTAACAGCTACCTGATGGTTGCTCGGTAGCTGCAGCTATAACTTAAGCTATCAGCCGCCCAATGTTTGATACATAGCTGCAGCCATAACTTACAAACGCTGATCTGAAAAAAAGTCAGACGAAATCGCAATCCAGACACGGTATCGAAAATTCAGGGTTTCGGCCTCAGGGTATGAATTTTGGTGGCCGTAAAAATCAAAATTTGAGCCCGGGGTCTTTTAAGACCTATCGGTATGCTTCTAATGAAGCATACTGGTGGGTCCATGCTGCTCAGTTGTTGTTTACTCACAAGAACTGAGCCAATCCCGCAGATCGGGTGAGATTTGACTCGCTCATACCCCCAAGTGCTCAATCGAGCATCCGCTATACCCCACTTGCGCGTGAGGTATATCGGACGAGTGCAATCGATGCGCAAGAGTCTCAGCATCTCATAACTGTTCTCACTTTGTTAATGCGGTTAGCGAGGCGAAAATGATCGTTGCGAATCACTTGCGAATCAACTTTTGTGTGAAACCACATACTCCCGCAACCGGGCGCAAGTTGCCTGCTTTAGTGGATTCTGAAAATGTTAAGAATGCGTCAGCGGATCCTCCGATTGTTGGTACCTACTTGGTACTGACAGTCTTAGGATTATTATTCTATGCATGTGCATGCTTTGTATCATGGTTTTAGTGTTACAAACACGGTCAGGCAGCGAGACCCCTCCCGTAAGTTTTTACAGAGCAGGAATGAACGACGAGTCTGGAGAAGAAAACCCAGAACGGGAAACTCAGAAAAATCGAACGGCCGAAATTCCCGATTTAACACGTTTTGTGATTCTGAACCGTTCCCCGATTTCGGGTCTCAGTTGCATTGTTCACGGCGGCTTTCCATCATAATTTCTGATAAGCGTTTTTACGCTATCAGCCGCCCAATGATTGATCCATAGCTGCAGCTATAACTTGAGCTAGCAACTTCCCGATGTTTGATCGATAGTTGCGTCCTGACCTCCACAATACGGCATACGCAAGGGACGGCAAAACGTGGACACACGTATCCATACCTATGGGACGGGTGGTAGGGTTGACGTATCGATTCTGCATTCTCCATTTTTCTTGCCCATGCCCACAAAAGCGGTCGAAGCTGGCTGAATGTTTTTTTTCTCACTAAAAGCGGCTGTTTTCGCAAAATTTCACAGGGAAATTCATCGGATAAGAATCTGTCGCGTGTTCTTGCTTTTTTGGAACATGAGACGTCACGAGACTGCCAGATCATCTCGGGAGATCTTTATGGGCTACTTCATAAGACATGCCTGTTCTTGTCCCGAGAGCGGTCGAGATTGCTCTGTTTCGTCAAGAGCGGGTCAAATCGACAACTTTGAGGCACTTTTGGCTTGTTTTCGGGTCATCCACGGAATACCCGCATTCACACGTGCGGTACGACAGAACGTGGATTCGGGTATTGCGCCTGCCGCATCTTGGAGGGTGCATCTATTACTTTGAGCTTTCAGCCACCCAATGTCTGATCGATAGTTGCATCTATAACTGAAGCTATCAGCCACCCAAGGTTCCATCATTAGTTGCATCCAATTTTTTATACCCTTGATCCAAATTACAAAGAAGGCCCTTTTTGCATACAGTCTTTGAATAAGTCATTGTTTGTATAGTTGATGCTGTAGCTCAGTTCGGTGGGAAATGCAAAAATACAGAACCCTCCTTTGTACGCGTGTCAGGATGTAGGCAACCCTCAGACAATTTGAACCGGCATTTCGGCACTGTCACCGTCAGTGCCACAGGCTCGGGTGATCGGCAGCAAATTTTGAAACCACTAATACTACGCTGGCTCCAATTCAAACATTTCTGTTGTACGTTTGATCTCGGTTGGCATTCCACTCAGTGTGCACGCTGCCTAAACGCTCTTGCACACAGTCAGCGCGAGCCACCCAAGATACCACCAATCGCCTTTGTCGGGCACAGCTGTCAGGGTGATGGAGGACTGCACTGCTGACAACTGCGACCACCTCGTGAGGTAGCACAACTTCTCCAGCATCACGGCCACAGCCCTGGCACAGGTCGCTGCATCCTTTCTGGTGCTGTGAGCCGAGAGGTGCCTCCCCTCCGGAGGCAAGAATCCCACACTACCCAGCGCCAGCTGGAGGCACTGGTTGGCCAGGTTTGTGTCTGATCCTGAGAGCTGACCCTCTCCTCTTGCAGCCTCCAGTAGCTACCAGGCACACTGATTGGTGGAATCCACCCTGGTGTCGCACGCTGCCAGGTCGTACCCCTGCACCGTGTTTAGAGCTCCAGGAGCTCCCATAGCTGCACCACCCCCCGCCTAGGAATGGGCAGCTTCAACTTAAGCGCCAAGTGGTTCCGGCCCTTCTCCTTGTCCAGAACCACCGTCACTTCGTCATCATCCACCAGCATGTGCTCCCACTGCAGCGCCGTGCCCGTATTCGGCCTCCCGAATGAAGTGAATGCGAGCAGCATGAAGGTAGAAGCACACACCCACCGGAGCTCCTCAGCACTCTGGTCTGCTGGCGGCATCCACATAGCAGCCTCGTGCACCGTCCGCACATGCTTTGCTGGCAACCAGGTCCATTCGATCTGTGTCGCACCCACAGTTGCTGCCGCCTCCTCTGCTTACAGTGTGGCCATGCCTTTCAGGGCGCGTACCACTGCGCGCCAGCCCTCAATTCCCATGTCCTCGTGGTAGTTGTTGACGGCTTGCACCTTCCCCGTCACAGGAGCAAGGCCAGGAACAATCCTACTGCGTCCTCCGATGTCAGCAGCCACTCACTTGCGCAGAATTCGGGGAACTTCTTCACCTTGGTGGGCGTAGTTGCCACGCGCCGATGCCCGCAGTGCCTCCTCCTGCATCCACATCGCACACTCCGTGAATCGTCCCTTGCCCAACTCATCCTGCCAACGCTCACACAGCGCTGAACTCCACTCGTCCACGGGTGCCGCAGCGGTCACCAGCACCTCGGTCCACTGTGCTGCCGTGAGGCGCGTCTGCTCCTCTGCTACCAACAGTCACTCCACATCACCATCGTCGTACATCATCTGTGTGCTCCCTTCTGCCGAGATGCCGCCCACGGTACCTAAGTGCCAGGGGTCATTTAATCGATCAGAAGACCTCCAACCGTGTGCCCTTGGCAGGCCCGGTCCGCCATTGATGACACACCGCCAGCTTGTGGGAAACAGCTCACGCCGTTGATGGCACACCGCCAGCTTGTGGGAAACAGCTCACGCCGTTGATCCCACCGCCAGCTTGCGGGAAACAGCTCACGCCGTTGACAGCACACCGCCAGCTTGTGGGAAACAGCTCACGCTGTTGACAGCACACCGCCAGCTTGTGGAAACAGCTCACGCCGTTGACAGCACGCCAGCTTGTGGGAAACAGCTCACGCCGTTGACAGCACACCGCCAGCTTGTGGAAACAGCTCACGCCGCGACAGCACACCGCCAGCTTGTGGGAAACAGCTCACGCCGTTGCCAGCACACCGCCAGCTTGTGGGAAACAGCTCATGCCGTTGACGGCACACCGCCAGCTTGTGGGACACAGCTCACGCCGTTGATGGCACACCGCCAGCTTGTGGGAAACAGCTCACGCCGTTGATGGCACATTGCCAGCTTGCGGGAAACAGCTCACGCCGTTGACAGCACATCGCAAGCTTGCGGGAAACAGCTCACGCCGTTGACAGCACACCGCCAGCTTGCGGGAAACAGCTCACACTGTTGACAGCACACCACCAGCTTGTGGGACAAAGCTCATGCCGTTGATGGCACACCGCCAGCTTGTGGGAAACCGCACATGCCGTTGACAGCACACCGCCAGCTTATGGGAACAGCTCACGCCGTTGACAGCACACCGCCAGCTTAAGGGACACAGCTCAAGCTGCTGATGACACACCGCCAGCTTGTGGGAAACAGCTCACGCCGTTGACAGCACACCGCCAGCTTGTGGGAAACAGCTCAAGCTTTTGACAGCACACCGCCAGCTTGCGGAAAACAGCTCATGCCGTTGACGGCACACCGCAAGCTTGTGGGACACAGCTCACGCCGTTGATGGCACACCGCCAGCTTGTGGGACACGGCTTACGCCGTTGATGGCACACCACCAGCTTGTGGGAAACAGCTCAGGCCGTTGACAGCACACCCCCAACTTGTGGGAAACAGCTCACGCCGTTGATGACACATCGTCGGCTTGCGGGAAACAGCTCATGCCGTCGACGGCACACTGCGAGCTTTATGGGAAACACCTTATGGGGACGCCCACACATTCAACATGTCCACGTTCCAGCTTGAAGGCCCGCACAGTTCGGACTTTTAGCCTGTTGGAGGCAAACATATGTCATCGGCACAGCACGTTGACCACTCCGTCCGCGATCGCCTCCAGCTCACAAAGCCAAGCATGGCCCGGCCAGCACTGCGCCACACCGTGCTCTAAGCATGTTCCTCCCGAGGCTTGTGAGCCACGTCGTCGAGTAGGCGTTTCTGCGGGAGCTGACGGGCAAGGTGGTGCATCTCTACTACGACAACCAGGCCGTTGTGGCGATGCTACCACACTTCACGAGCTGCAACCCCGACATGATGCGGAGGATGCGTCGCCCCTGGATGCTGTTGGACTGAACGACATCCAGCTCCAAGGCGCATTACATCATGAGCGAGGCCAATGAGTGGAAAAGGCCCTCCCGCGACCTCGACCTCGACCTCGACGACCGGAATTGGCAGTCGTTGGAGTGTGCGGAGGAGATGTGGGGCTAGTACGCGGTGGACTGCTTCGCCTCGGAGGTCTCGGTGCAGCTTCATTGGTACTATGACATACTGCGAGGGGGGGACGCACTAGTCTACAGCTGGATCAACCCGCCATGGGGGCCTGCACGGCCGTGTACACCACCTCCAGCTTGAGGTGTGCGGTGTACACGTGAGGAAGATCATCTCCTCAGAAACCGAACCCCTTCTGCTTGAGGTTGAGAGGTCCACCTCAGGCCATCAACGAGGCGTTGGCGTGCAGCTTGACTGGTGACACCTCCAAATCCCTAGCCCGTTCCACTTGAACTGCGCAGGCAGTCCCTTCCACCATTAGGAATCCCCCCAGTCGATCCGGGAATCTTCACCTTCACCCCCCAGCTCTGCTAATTGGCCAGTACTTTGCAGCTCGCACAGATACAGCTTGATACAGTGAGGTACACAAACTGGCAGAGCCCATTGAAGGCGGCCAGTTTCCGCGCACGTAGTGCCGCTCTCGGGAAGCTTCACACAGGAGCTCGGTCGCCTTGGTGTGAATCTTCTCGACTCTCGTTTGTGTGACACGGAACCCTTCGTCCTTCAGTTCTCCCTCCAGTCCCACGAGCTCAATCAAGTGGACCCGTTCCCCCATTTTGACATTCCTCCTCATCCCCAAACAGTTTAGCGCATGCTCCTAACACCGCTTGGAAGCGTCCTCCTTGCTGCTCGTTGGTAGCAAAGAATTGTTCATGTAAGGCAGGACTCTCGCTCCACTAGATGATGCTTTTCGATGCGTTGCTCCACCAGCTAGCTTTTTTTCTTCCCATCGTCGCGGTGTTGCTGTCTTCCGCGGTGGCAGAATTTCTGACCGCCTGTCTCTGGGGGTCTGCGCTCTCAGGCGCTTGACCAGGACCTTCATGAGCTTGACCAATGACCTCGATGAGTTGCTTCATCTGAAGGGGAGCGGGCTGCATTGGTGCAGCTGGCCCCGGACGTTGAATTGCATGAACCTTTGAAACTTGGGGTCAAACCCCACACATGGTAACTGTCCTTGAGTTTGAAGGAAAAGCTCCAGCAGTCCTGCTTTGCCAGGCAACAAACCTTCTTCAGCAGATACCTGAAGGAGACGTAGAAACCGGGCAGATCGGTGCTAAGCACATTATGAATTTCTACCCCGCCCCCCCCCCTTTCTGTGCCTGTGCCACGTCCGTATCCTGGCTGATTCAATTGGCTAGACGAAGAAGAAGAAGAAGATGTTGAACTGCCAGCTCTGCCTTGGTCTCACCAAGTCCTATCAGGGAAACAGCCCACAGCTTTCGCCGTCTACTTGGTTGTCGTGGTCATCACAACCCGCTGCCTTGAGGCCTTAAACTCTTGCGGCCATTAATGGATTCTGCAACGAAGCCGCCGGAGTTGGAGCACACGTGCCCTTCCATGAAAGCTAGCTTCACTCTCAGTGCTTCTGCCCCCCCGTGAGCCTATGCGTCACTGCCCAGGCTTGCGAGAAGCTGGACCATCCAGTACCGGTTTGCCAGCAGTGTGTACGCCCCCATCACCATGTTGTGGGTTTCATAAATCCGTTGCTCCATTGTTTGCCCCAACACTGGCACCTTCTCTTGGCCCTCCAAAATTGACAGTGTTTTCTGCGAGAAGAACACAGCATTGTAAAGGTAGCACAGCCCTAGTGCTAGCATGAGATGTTCGTGCATTAAAGAAGGAAAGTTCTTCGAGAGACTGCCAAAAGGCTTTTGGCGTTGTACAAATTGTATAGTTGCAGCATCCGCATCTCCAGGCATGCAGGGCGTGGTAGGTTCGGGTTTGTGTTATCATAACACGCCAGCTCTTTGTCACCCTTAGTGCCGACAACTACTGCCGCAGATTTCCCATTTGCCTCCTTCTTGGTGTTCAGAACTCTGATCTCCTTCACCAAGGTTGCCACGATCGCGTTCTGCTGCGCCAGCTGTTGTTGCTGCTGAACCAGCGCCTTCAGCATGCCCTGTTCAATGAACTGCGTACTTTTTCGTTCTTTTTTCCAAATCCTCAGTTTCGCCTTCGGCTGGTGCCGGTTGCTTCCCCTCGGAATCAACCATATTTCTATTTCCTAGGGAATTTTTTGCAGTGCGCCCACACAGGCATTAAGATTCCATGAAGTTTTTTAGCAGAAGAGCAAAAAAAGAAGAGACGAGTCTGTGTTTGTTCGGACCTTTCCTTGTACAGCTATCAGGATATAGGCAACCCTCAAACAATTTGCAGTAGCCCTGTCACAGGATCAGGTTGATCAGTGTCAAATTTTGAAATCGCTAAACATCACGCGGGCTGCAAGTTAAACATAACTTGACCTGGCAACTGCCTGATGTTTGATCAATATTTCGATCTATAATTGAGCTATCGGGCGCAGGCGGGCCCAGCCAGGCAGCACCAAGTGTCCAGGACATCTTGGCGGAGTGGGATGACCTCTCATCGCCGGGCCTGGAGGGTGGGGTCTGGACTCAGGAGTAGAGCGGGGTCTTGCTGGAACAAGCAATGGCCTTGGCTGAGGGAGGGGTGGCCACTTTGATGGGGGCGAGCAGGCGGGTGGCCGGCCTTCTTGAGGGGGTTGTTGGCATTGGGGTAACTGATGAGGGTGACAAGGGAGATGTGGGGAGGCTCCTGTGTGGAGTTGACACATGTTGGACTCCTCAGAGCCCGTGAGCCCGTCCCGGCAGCGATGACCACTTCCAACAGAATGCACTGCAGCATTGGCATCTCATCAGCTTCTCTGCCCTAGGGGCGAGGTTGCTGGCCGTGCCGGAACTAGCAGTGAGCAGTTGTCAGCAGGGCGACGACTGGATGGTGAACTATCGGCCACCGGAAGGGCTTGAGACACACAGGCAACAGTGGGGATGGGACCCCAAGTAAGAACGTATTTTCGTCGCAGCAGTTGTAGCGTAAGTGTGGAGCGCAATGCTCAAGTTCGCAGCTTCCTCGCAAGGCAATCACAGCAAGGGCTTGATTCCTATAGAGTTGGTGCTGGGGTGGAGGGCTACAGGCGCAAGTAGGTGGCGGGGGCGCAGGATCGGATGAGGGCGGCCCAGTTTACCATTCTCAGCCCCTTGGGACAGCCCTTAGAGATATCGTCTGTGTCGTGGGTGGGCAAGCTCTCTTGAGACCAGGCTCTAGGGCAGGTAGAAGGCCGCGGAGTGGTCCCGAATGTGGGCTTAGTGGTAAAGAGATGGCATGAGGGGCGGAGGTAAGCCGGCTTCAGAGACACAGCAGCAGTGCGCTGGCAGGGCAGCCATAGAGGGCTTAGGTGGCCCAGTGAGGCCTAGGGGGAAAAGGGGTGGTCCTGCGCAGGCTTGATGGCGGAGTGGCTCACACAGCTCGGGCGGCAGGGGTGAACCGGCTTCGGGCACACTGGAGCATTGCGCCGGTGGTGCGGATGTAGAGGGCCTCGGGTGGCTAAGTAAGGCTTAGGGGTCCCATTCTTCACTAGTAAGCGCTGGAGAATCCGAAGAAGTGTTCCGAAGTTTGTGTTAAATCCTTTGATCCCGGGTGTGGTGAACACATAGTGCAGCCAGTCTTCAGGTTACGGCGTGTCAAGGATACGCATGCATGCTGCTTCGCATTTCTTTAGAGGTGTATGTGTGTCGGCAGTATCTTGGCACAGCCTCACCCCGTTCTTTAGTGGTTTCACATCCACCGGGATGATGGTGGCTGGCTTTTGTCGGCGGGCCTTCTGCCATTTAGTGTGGGTGTTGGTGCATGTGTCTTGTGCATAGTGTATGGCATGTTTGTGTGTGGCTTATCCTTCGACCTCTTCTTTTGGCGCCATGTAGCCACACAAGAATCGCTACTCTCTATGCACCCGCACCGGCAATCAAAGGATTCAGCACACACTTCGGGACACTTATGTGGATTCTCCGGAGCTCGCTAGTGGTGAACAGAACTCCCCAAGCCTCATAGGGCCACCTGATTGCCTCTGCCACTGCACTTTCAGCGCACTGCTGCTGTGTCTCTTAAGCCATTTCACCTCTGCCCCCCGAGCTTCCCGAGCCATCTCCCCATCACCAACCCCACACCCAGGACCACGATCTTCTTCCCTGCCTACCCCAAGGCTTGGTCTCAAGAGAGCTTGTTCAGCAATGGCACGGTATTCCCAAGGGCTGTGCCAAGGGGCTGAGAATGGTTGACTGAATCCCTCCTTGTGACCTTGCACGCCCGCCACTGACATGCGCTTGCAACCCTCTACTCCCAACACCAACTCTGTGGGACTGAAGCCCGTAAGCTGGACACCGTGCAACTAAGCTGTGGTATATGTGGTTGTAGTTTTATTTTGGTCCGGCCCCACCCCGTTTCTGCCTGTTCGTCTTTCCACTGGGATGATGGTGAGTTGCATCCAGGCGCCTCGTATCATTAAGTGTGTGGAATGTGCTTATGGCTCTGCCTTTTCCTGTGTGTTATTAACACCTACTGGTGGGAACCTTCAGTTGGGATGCTTTGTCCCGCTCCATGAGTACTTACCCATATGTGCTTATCCATGATGCGTTCAACTTTGTGTAATCGACCAACGTGCACAATGGGAAACACCGAGCCTAGCAACCTTTTACAAATGTGTCATGAAGCAGCATGAGCGTTTTGAAATACAGGTTTATGTCGAAGATGATGAGATAGACTGAAACAGGGGATTGTGCTCTCTTTTACAGAAAGCGGAGTTTCAAGAGGCTCTTGCCAGCTTATCGCCTCGATTTGCTAGCCGAAGAAAGTCTCACTTTGAAAGATAAAATGGCCAATAAGTGGCTTGAACTCAGATGCAAGGATGATGTTGAGTGGTGCATATGAAATGCAACAGGTAAAAGAAAGCAACAGTGATGAAATACCAATTGATGTATGCAAACCAAAATAAGGAGTGCAAATGGAAAAGCACAGGTGGAACACTAAATTATATATATATATATTATATATAGACTATATACTACTGTAGTATATATAATGTCTGCGATGTGCATTTATTTGTTATTGCAATCCAGATTGGATAAAGATAGGATGGGTGTAGACAACTGAAAACAAATGCAAATTGGGCGAGGATATTTACAAGTTGGCGATAGCCAAGTTACTGCCCCAGAGCTCAATCGCCTGCTTATAATGTATCAGTGAGGCAAAAGCAAAGACACAAACAGTCAACAAATATTTGTTGGATGGGGAAAGTCGTGAGATTCTACCACGTACAGCTTCAATGCGCAAAACCATAGTTCTCACTACTCCACCATGTCAGGCAATTGGGGTACAAGATTTCAACAAAAATGCGAAGTAGGTAGCCGTGAAATTGTGTTCATTTTGAAATTTTCACTTTCCTGAACAGGTTTAACCATTTTGTGAACTCCGGTTTCAACCTATTTGGAACACCCTTATGGTGTATATTTTGATGTACATATGGTGAAAGGTAAATAAAATGTCCAAAATGCTGAAAATGTTATCAAGTGATTTTGAAAAATTCGGCATGACCCGTGGTTAGCCTTTATCCATTTTTCTAGAAATTGACTTACAGCATATATTTATATATAAAATACACACAGTTTTCGTTATTTAAGGAGACTTCCCGGTAGAAACAAAATGGCTTCATTTCAAACACAGACTTCTCCCTTAAACCTCTTTTCATTCACACAGTCAAACAAATTCCAATATTTTCTTGCGTGTTTCTTTAACATTACATATTACCGATATTGATTTTCTTTGCTACGCTAGCATTAAAACATACTTCTTTAGTCAAGCTCAAGCTCACGTCACACGAAGGATGCACAACTGCGTTAGAGCTCTCACCATACCTGCGCATACACGAAATGACTTGTCAGTTGAGAGGTGTAGATTTTCTTTGCTAAACTAATATCACAACATACGTTTTAAGTGGACCTCAAGCTCACAACAAGACGAAGGATGCACAACTCCGTCGGAGTTCTCACCATACTTGCGCATACACGAGTCGACTTGTGTGATGAGAGGCATTCATTTTGTTTGACGAACTAACACCACCACATACATCTCAAGTAGATCTTAAGCGCAACTACTGCAGAGCTCTCACCGTACCTGCGGGGCTGTTACCGTACCTGCGCGCACACAAGTTGTCTCGTCAGTTGAGATACACAGGTAAACTAAGGCAATTCAACGTGCATCTGTTAGGAGAAACTTTTCCAAACATAAGATCAGATTGTGGACCACAGATCGAAGTAGCATGGTCAGTGAAGACCGGGGAAAACCCGCTAGGGCCAAGCCCCAGTCACACTGCTACCTTCAGCGCATGGAGAAAATCCCAAAATCATCTTTGAGAGAAAACGTCTTTTTCAAGCAGAGTGCCGAAACATTGCCGCCAGAGATTCTTTTGTTTCATGCTGTAGAAAAAGTATTTAAAAAAATTTTGATCCCGGCCCAGCGTTCCCAAACAGAAAAAGAACCAAAGCACTTTGCTGGTCGAAAACGGCAGGGGAGCACAGCTGCACGCTTGAACGAACAGCGCAGAATCCTGTAACCAAAACATCTGTAAACTGCCCTTCATGAGATAGCAACGAACATATTTTTAAAAACATAGGGTTGAGAAGGTTGAAGAGATTACACCTGCGTCGACGCACAAATTGACAAATAAATATAACACAAACAACGCACGCACGAGTTGAGCTTCACCATACAGGGTTGAACGTGTTGTGAGCGTCAAAACGAAAATGAATGGCGGCCGTAACGGTTCCTGTAAATTTTATGGGCACATCGAATCTACTCGCTATGGTGAGTATATTCGATTTTCGAAATGATCGAATCTACGAGTTGGAAATATCGGATTTCGAACGGAAATCGTCAAATCGTATCGAGCGATATATTCTGCTATTGGTTAAGATTCGATTGCACCAAAACCAACGCAAACAAAACCTGAGGTGGCACATCTTAATTGTGAACAGATGTCAGATCTCTATTGCTGGTCGAGTAAAGCAGTAGAGCAGAAATGCTACTATTTGTTTTTTAATCGTCACTCTGAAATACGATACGAGCGGCAGCGCAATATCTATCCGTAACGTAAACCTCGGAAGATACCTTGAAACGTCACTCTGAAATACGATACGCAATTCATGGGGGCTACATCCTAAGAACTGTAGGGCTAAATGCCTAAGGTGAGGGTTTAAAGTGGACTCAGTTCCCCCCAATATCCTAAAACACCTTGAGGGACGCCTCATCGGTGTAAGAAGATTGGTACCAGCTCAACAACAAAGACATCAAAGACATATACAAAGGTATGCACCCTATATTGTGAGGTCACAACTCTTTTAAGAGGGGAGATCTGTCAGGGATATGACCGATGACATATGTATCATACATGTCATACGTGTCATACCTGTCATACATGTCATGTCATGTCGTGTCATGTCATATGTTATAATGACATACAGTCGTCAGTACGGTCGACTGTGACATGTACAGTCATAATGTCTGTCATCCACTTAAGGTGAGTGACACCTGTCATCGAGAGGCCAGGTATTGGCATCGAGATGGCGAAGCAAGACAAGTCTTGAAGAACCGAAGTGTTTTGAGAAGACTCGTCTTCGCTTCAAGCATGAATTGAACACCATGCGGGTATCATATGGCTTATTCGATCAGCCGATACTGTTGTTCACCCAATGCCTTCGGGTTCACAACCCAATTGTGGTAACGCTTATGAAGCGTGGGGGCATTGGCGTATATGAGAGAGCATTGAGCTCGAGCAGCACTTCTGGAGAAGAGACTGCACTCATACCCACAATACTCTGCACGTGCTATTGTCGTTCAGTAATAGCCGTGCCATACATATCGCTCGCATAGCGAGCTATAACATAATAACTTTTCATGCACTTCGGATAACCCTCACTATCATTGTGTTTGCTTTAACTTTGTAACTAAAATCAGTGTGTTTACTTTAACGCTAACGATATAGGTTGAGAGAGGTTAAATGATTGTCTGATTATCCGTTTATCGTGATAGTCAATATCCGTTTAGGGTGGTAATACTCCGGTAATACCACCCATGGTAATTACCGGTAAATTACCTGGTATTACCTTCATCAACATTTCATTACCCGGTAAAGTGCCATCCTTACATGTACGCCTAAAATGTCACGTACTTCTACACTATTGAAAGGGGCGGCCTAATGAACGCTACTGTAACGGGGTCATAAAGGAAAAAGTAAAAGAGGCCAGAAAAAATTCTAAAGTAGCCCAATCTTAAGATTTAGGGTCAAAATGTGCGTTAGAGGACGACCACGACGATTCAAAATTTCAATGGTTTTATTTTACAAACGAATGTTTAGATGTCTTGTTAGCGTTTAGCATGGTCGTGTTGCTGTTGATAAAATAATATTCTTCTAGCTGCGTACGTGGTGGATATCTCTTTGCTGTGTCTATGTGTCCTCATTCGTCTGAAGTTCCGAAGTGGTTTTTGTAAACCGATGTCACACGATAGAAAGATCCCGGATTCGCCCGTTCATCTGTTACACTTCGATTCGCCAATCATCGCACCTCAACTTTTCAACGACTCTTAGAACATTTGATATGCAGCACGCCACAAAGATGTGTGAAGGTGAGTCCGTTGTATTTGCACACCGTCCTACGCCGAGGATACTTGAGTATGGCATTTTAAACGCGAGACAATTTGTTGTTGTGCCCTCAGTGCGGGACCCGGAATACGAGATAAGCCGTTCAATAGAAGGGCAGTGGCAGATTCTTGTTCGACTGCCTGGCGTGTTAAAGGGCAAAGAAGTGGAAGTAGACGTGGTCGAAAACAGCTCGCTGGAGATCGGAGTTACCGGTAAATATCGACTTCAGGTGAGTTGTGCGGGATATTCATCGTGTTGGCTGTTGAAAACACGTGTAACCAACGCTTCTGGTGTTCACACGTGTACTTTAGTGGTGCAGGTTGTAGTACCGGACGACATCTCGACGGAATCCGCCAAAGTGCAATTCAGCAGGCGAGATCAAGTCATGCGAATCACCTGTCCAAGTAGGTCCTATCCCAAGCGAAAGTGCGAGAGGTGCATTTTCAGTTTCCTGCGTGCACTTGCTGCTTCCATTAACCCTGGAGACGCCTCTTTCCTTGAGTCTTGTCACCGGCACGGGCCAAAGTCTTAATCATCTCTGTCGATTTTCAGAACGAGCCTCACAACCTGCGGAGGGGAACTTCCAGTCGGGCGTGGTCCCAAACGCTTCGGTCAAAAGCCTTGCAGCTGCAACGAGGTCTGCCCTCACTGCCCCCACTTCATCTGTCCGAACTTTCGCTTGTACCGCCCCTTCGCAGCCAAGGAGAGCCGCCGAGCCGCACTGCGATCTGACATCGGATCTTTATGGACTGCCGAGTGTAGGGACACTGCACCAGCCACGCAGCTCCTGCTAAACAAGTTCCGGGACTTCCCTGGTGTGTCCCTCGGCGAGCCTGCTCAGCGCGTTTTTCTCGGAGTCGCAGTCACACCTCCTCTCTCGTCTTGTCCCCTCTCTGCCTCCCTTTCTCGCCTGTCATTTGTCCTCTCCCTGCTAGCCCGTCATGCCTGTTCCGGGAAATGATATTTCTTGACACGTCACTTGTATCTGCAGCCGAGCTGAAGGAGTCAGCAAGCCAAGGGCGGCACGTCTGCGCGAAAGAGGATCTACTGCCCGGAAATTTGGTGTTCCAAGTGCGCCCCTTACATACTACTAGCTTCCAAAATACACACCCAAACTGCGATGGACACTTCCGCAAACCTTGCGAGGGCAGTGTTGGGCGAGCAAAGGCCTTGCGAGTAAAGGGCGCACCAGAGAGTAGGTATGGGGCAAGCGGAGGCTGTGCACCAGTGGCGGGCATGTGGGTCGAGCGGAGGCCGTGCACCAGGGAGGGGCGTGTGAGGTGAGTGGAGTCCAGGCACTAGGGGAGGTATGTGGGCGAGCGGAAGCCCTGTACCAGGGGGGTCATGTGCGGGCGAGCGGAGACTGTGCGTCAGTGGCGGGCATGTGGGGGCGAGCGGAGCCGTGCACCAGTGGGTGGCACATAGGCGAGCGGAGGCCGTTCACCAGGGAAGGGCGTGTGCGGCGAGCAAAGGCCGTGTGCCAGGGGGGGCATGTGGGGCAACTGGAGGCCGTGCACCAGGGGGGGGCGTGTGGGTTGAGTAGAGGCCGTTCACTAGTAGGCATTTCCGGTACCACAGTTTCCATGATTACATCACATATGATAACTTTAATCTGTTTTGCTATGAGGGCACAACTCGCAAATATTTACCTGTTTTCGGTGAGCTATGGATTCTTGCTCTCCTTTGCCTACTTTTAACAGGGTTTGGCAGCCCAAACAAGAATCTTGCTCCATCATCTTTCCCTTTTTGGGGGTCAGGGATGGGTATGCTCTGTCCTCTTGCAATTTGGATCCGCGAAGGGTGTGCAGGAAGCACCTCTTGTTAGTGTCATCCATGACAAGTGTCCGGGAAGGGTGTGCAGGAAGCACCTCTTGTTAGTGTCATCCATGACAAGTGTCCGGGAAGGGTGTGCAGGAAGCACCTCTTGTTAGTGTCATCCATGACAAGTGTCCGGGAAGGGTGTGCAGGAAGCACCTCTTGTTAGTGTCATCCATGACAAGTGTCCGGGAAGGGTGTGCAGGAAGCACCTCTTGGTAGGTATCATCATGACAAGTATCGGGAAGGGTGTTTGGGAAGCACCCTCTTGTTAGTGTCATCATGACAAGTATCCGGGAAGGGTGTGCAGGAAGCTTATCTCTTGTTAGGTGTCATCCATGACGAGTGTCCGGGAAGGGTGTGCAAGGGTGTGCAGGAAGCACCTCTTGTTAGTGCCATCCATGACAAGTATCCGGGAAGGGTGTGCAGGAAGAACCTCTTGTTAGTGTCATCCATGACAAGTATGTGGAGACTCTCTGCCACGAGTGCTACACACACTTCGTTAACAGGTGTTAAATGCCTCCGTAGCCTTCTTCTTCACTTGCCTCCTGTCCACGATGGATGCCCAGACACAGGGAGGTTGGAGAGGGGAGCCTCGTGAGAGAAGATGCTGCTCTTGATGTATGTAATGGGGGCTTGGCAATGATACAATCGGGCACCCTTGTGGTGCCAAGTGTTTCCGAGCACTCCTGCCATGTCTTTGTAAGCTAAGTCCTTGATAAGTCTGTTGGCGCGACGAATGACCTCTCTCTCTCTCTCTCAGCACGGGTGCCAGGTTGTCTGCGACCTGCTGCCACTCAAGTGGAATAAACTGGGGGGCGCGGGGGGATTCCTGCAGGGGCTGCCACTCCGCTCAAGTGGAATAAACTGGGGGGCGCGGGGGGATTCCTGCAGGGGCTGCACCCCGATAAGATGTCCCGGCTGTAAGTGGGCAATGTATTGCGGCGAGGCCTGCCTGCAGAAAGCCAGGCAGCGGCACGGTGTGTTGCCGCAAAAGGCTGCAATAGGGGTGCACTGGAGGGCGCGTGGGGCCCCTTGCTCCTCGGCGGCATGGAGTTCTCGGAGAATGATCCCAGCATGATTGTCTCGTTCAGCCATGCTTCGTGTGCCCTGAAAGAAGCATAGCTCATGACTTCCGATCAAGTTGGGTGCGGCTGGCTGATGTTGAAACGCCGTAGTTCAGCACCATACAATATGTTTGCTGTGGGAAAATGAAGCGTGCAAGAGCGGGTGGCACGGGAATGGGGATTTATGATGCATGCAGCGGACGTCTGCCCGGTGCTGCATACATGGGTCACCACCAACAGCGGCCCCAAGGTTTTGTTTCTCCTCACTTCCCACTCTGTGATGCCTTCATCCCTTCCCCTAACATAAATCCTCCGGGCCTGCAAGGGTTGCAAGGGAACGTGAGTGCAAAAACTGCGGCTGCAAAGGTGGGGAACTTGAAGGTAGTCCGCACAGTTCTCCAGATAAATTGTCCGCTGTGCAACCTCGAGAGCTCTTCGATACTCGTGAGAAGCAAAATGCAGATCTCGGTGCTTCTTCGCGGCGGTGTACGCTTGCCACTGTCATTGCAATCGAAATTTTAGGTCACCAAAGGCACACAAAGTACTAGTGGACTGCGATATTCACCCTTCAAAATGTCATTGTGCACTTAAGGACACTTTGGGAGATTCCAGGCATATTCCGAAAACAGAGCCTTGTGCATGCATCCACATGCGCTCTAGGATCCACTGCTCCAGTGGAAACCACAGCGCCGCAGACTGGCCTTGCAACCGGCTGCCCTTTGTGGTCGCTTGAGCCCCGCCCCTCCCCGGCTTTCATCAGCCTCTTGTGTAACCCTGGCCGAAAGCAAACCCACTCCTCATCCACACACGATTGTTGTAGATGCCACCAGGGCACGCCAGAGCTGTTCTCGCTTGGAGGATGTGGTATTGGCGGCGCCTTTCGGCTCGAAGACATTGAAGGTAAAGCAGAGGGTGCGTGCAGGACTCGAGGGGCCTCCGGATGCTTGTTCAGGCCGCCGCGCTACATGCCCGAGATCCAGGTACATGCCCGTGGCACTACTCTTTGTCTCCGCGCCCGAGTCTGCCAGATGCGAACTAGGCGGCAATGAGTCTGCCAGATGCCAGCGAGGCGGCGCGCCACACGCGCGGCACTGAGTGTTGGCGCGGGCTGCGGAGGGAAAACAGAGGCTGCCGGGCTGATCAACTTGTTGCAGAGTCATATATCTGGCAAGTCGAAGGTCCGTCCCCAACCTCTTCTCCGGCCAGCTCCCCTCTCTTGCAGCTAGAGGAGTTGAAGTTGGCTCGGCCGGAAGGACCCCGGGCAGGCTCTCTAGGCGTTGCCTTCACAGCGAGGCGCCCGTGCAGGGCCGCGCGCTCCGCTGACTCCGCGAGTGCCGAAACGCGCTGACGCCGTCTTGTCATTCAGGGATCGATGAGCTGCACGTAGTGAGACGACTCGGGTGTGGGAGCTTGACCCGATGCAGGCAGAGCTGACTCGTCTGCACAACATGGTGTACCTTGGCCCATGCATCTGAATGTGCCCTTCCCTCCACCAGCACAAGCTGCCAGCTGCCTATATATCTTCACGGCACTCCCTGCTTTAAGCCAACCTTCCTGCATAGCTCTCTCTCTCTCTCTGCCTTGCACTGTCGGGTTCTGCTTATCCTTGAGCCCTTTTCTTTGACAAACAGTATCCAAGCTATCGGACTGTCATGAAAACAAATTTGATGAAAGATGCACCCACGCCGGGTATCAAAGGATTCCGCACACACTTCGGGCCACTTATCCGGATTTCCCGGAGCTTCGTGCACACCGGGACCCCTAAAGCCGCACTGAGCCATCGGAGCGCATCCATAACTGCTTCACCGGCCCACGAACGCAACCCCGCCATGGCTGGCTTACATTCACCCTTCGAGCTGCTCGAGCCACCTCCCAAGCACCAAGCCTCCGTTCAGAGCTGCCACCGCGCTCCCTGATGGCTCCAAGGCCTAGTGCAACGGCTGCCAGCCCGCCTGCAGCACGCCGAGCATCCTGGAGTGTCTTTCCGAGGGAAAGAATGATCACTTGCTCCCGCTCTCCCAAGATCTGAGCAACCGCCAGCTCATTGCATCTGCAGCCACCTGCCCCCGCCACTCGCTCCACCTTGCCGAAGTCCTGGCACTGAGCGCCCTGGGCCTGTGCAAGATAATTGCACCGTCATTTCTTACTTTGTTTGGGATAAAGAGCTCTGCTCAACGTGCTTGGTTCATGTGGTGGTTGGCCCATCGGGCGCTCCCCCCATCTCTTCATATAGAACCATGTCACAGTCCCGCAATGCTCTTGTATGCGTTTCCGAGCTCGTGGGGCGGAGGTCGGCTAATTCCGGGCCACCTGGTGCGGATGCCTCTGTGTAAACGTTTTTGACTTCCTCCAACTAACAGGCTCTTGCTCCCTCTGCCTCGCTGTGTGCAACCGAACCATTCCCTCGTTCATGCTCCATGCCTGCAACCCAAATGTATCTCTGCCTCCCATAGTCAACCTATAGCCTCTGCCTCCCACTCCCAGTGCCAAGGCCTTTCTCATGCCCCCTTCTCGCATCACTCTTCTGCCACCCACGCCCCACACGACGTCGTGCCTCTGCTCTGCGGCTCTTCCCCGGCCCTGATCTGCTTCACCCTGGATCCGTTTTCACTATGCGCCTTTGCCTTTGCTCAGTGTGTCTGTTTGGCCGCCTGTTATGTCATCCGAGTAACAGTCTGACGGGTTCGGTGCTGGAGGACTCGATTCAGGCTCAAGGTGTGCAAAGGTTTCTGCCGTCAAATGCATCATTAGATATGGATACCATAGTGGAGGTGATATCGAAGGTGCGACCTACCCTGCTTTCTGCCGTGCCATCTCCTCTTCTCCACTTTCCGACTTTCTCACCCTCACTCACTCGCTGCTACGTGCACAAGCACACAACGCCGCAAGTTGCGTTCGCTGACGCCAGCGCACACTGACGCACAAGCCGCTGCTCAAACCGCACCTACGACCTCTCCCTGGCATGACCACACGGCGTCACATTTAACCAGCCAATGTTCCACAGGACCAAGCACATCCTTGTACATGTTTACTCCGATAAACCCACCACAAGGGCGCATCTTCAGTCTAGTCCCGGAACGGCCTCGGTATTGCTACTCGGACTGTATTTGGGAGGCACTGGTGATTTTGGCTGACGTGGATGCGCGCACGAGGCGGCATTCCCTGCGCCGCCCTCAGGATCATGTTCGGCTGTCGCAACGTGGCGGTGTGGTCCGTGGGATGTGGGGAGCCTCAGGCGCACGTGCATCTGCACCGTGGGATGTGGGATGTGGGGAGCCTCAGGCGCACGTGAATCTGCACCGTGGGATGTGGGATGTGGGGAGCCTCAGGCGCACGTGAATCTGCATGGAGTGTCGGATGCGGCAGGACACACGCTTGGCACTGGTCTGTTTGTCGGAGCCTCGCAGTTCAATCACAGGTCCGCCATCTACCATAGCGTTGCACGTCCGCCACCTACCATTGCGCTGCACGTCCGCCATCTACCATTGCGTTGCACATACGCGCTGCCACCTACCATTGCGCTGCACGTCCGCCATCTACCATTGCGCTGCACGTCCCCATCTACGCTGCACGTCCGCCATCTACCATTGCGCTGCACGTCGCCACCTACCATTGCGCTGCACGTCCGCCACCTACCATTGCGCTGCACGTCCGCCATCTACCATTGCGCTGCACGTCCGCCATCCACCTGTCATGCACTCAGCTGGGTTTTACTACTCGCCCGCAACTTTGGAATCCACCATTCAAATATGCATTTGCCACCTTTAAGGATGGTGGGGCTGGAAAGAGGCTGATCGAGGGAAATTTGGAGCGGGGGGGTTGTCGGTGGTGCGATGTGGGGCTGGAAAGAGGCTGAGCGAGGGAAATTTGGAGCGGGGGGGTTGTGGGTGGTGCGATGTGGGGACTGTTTGCAGCTGCCTCCCGAATTGCGTTGTGTCGTACATCGATGGCGCTCTGACGGTGACCACTTGCCCCACCAGAATCAAAGTCTCAGCCGAGCCGCGTCGCTTGCATCATGCCTGTCATGAAGCCCTGCGCGTGTGGCGGCGTCATGCTCTGCGGCGGCCGTGCCCCGCCTCGCCATTCTCTCCGCACTCGAGTGGCACTGCTCCGCAACCCCTAAAGCTGAGAGAAGTGTCGCTTCCTCACAGCATGGCGCCATCATTTCTGCTGTCCAAGATAGCTCTGGTGGACATGATCCTAGGCTGGGTGGGGTTCGCCCCTCACAGGTCCGTGCCATCTCGCCCGTGAAGAAGGGGGAGCCACTGTGCATCGGGTGTGACTCCCACTCCGCGTGTTCCGTAGGCCGGCCCAATTAGGATAAACCAGTCATGCTTAACTGTGGTAATTAAACGAATCTGACGGTGCACATACGAATCCAGAGATCAAAATACGATGCAAGGTACTGACGATGTCAGTTGTCAGCGACAACTGACATCGTCGCTCTCAATGAATTTATTCGGACCTTCCGATGTAAAAACATTGGACGGTTTATCCTGATTGGGCCGGTCTAGTGTTCCGCACTTTTTGCAGCGCTTGGGATTGATGGGTACCGCACGTCGGACATGAATTGAAGCTGATGTTTGTGCAATGTGTGACCTCCCCTTCCGGGCGAGAGATGGAGGCGACCTTGTCATCGAAGGTGTAGAAATTCCACAAGATGGGGAAATCCATAACGAAGCCCGAGCGCAACAGAGGAATGTTCATCCGGCGGGTGTATCCACACCGTTGGGATAGTCTTGCGTTCAAGGGGTGAGGTTTTGTGGCAGCTACATCGAGCTCTATCAGAGCCGCGAGATCCGGCGCCACTCCTTAATGCAAAGCAAGTCCTTCCACTGGTACGCTGCCCGCCAGCTGCTTGCCCTCTGCTGCAGGCGCCTTCACGCCTCTTTGCATCGTGACAGCCTTCATTACTGTGACGGACTCGATGTTGGGACTTATACGTTTGGGCATGCTTTCAGGCTCGTCTGCATATTGCTGAGCCTGGTGTGCGGCGTTGTTCCTGCACCTCGATTCATCCCTTGCTGTTTAGGAGCGCTTTCTGCCTTTCACATTGGAGGCTATGTGAAGGGGATGGGGAAGGCGATGAGGGCGGGGGGAGTGCGGGGGTGTGGGGAGAGGTGCTCGAGGAGCAGTGAATGCCTGCGGTGTAGCAGCCAGGAGCTAATTCAGTTGGACGAGCCACTGACCGCATGGTAATTCTCGCTGCCAGCGTCACTCTCTCTCTCTCTCTCTCTTGAGCTAACATCCGTGATTGGCTTTGCCGAGTGAGCAACCCAGCGGCCGTCCAATGGCAACGCGCTTTGCCGGTCTAGCCTTAGCAAGCAGCCGTTGAGAGCCGAAAGGGCTGAGTGGGGTACTGATTATTATCGACGCCGTATTGTGCAGGCGTTGTGAGAAGTGCACGGAAGGCTGGGTGGCAGAGACGTGCGCACAGCTCCCCAACATGCCCCAATGTGCCCCAACGTGCCCCCTCCCCGAAAAGATTGTTCCTGCTGCTCATCTACCTTTGGGTGTCTTTACCATCGTTGACACAAGTGAAGTTAGCATGGAAACCGCAAAGTTACAAGGGGGCATTCCTTAAGAGCATCCTCTCCTCTTGACGCAAGGGAGCACATTCTCCTCTTGACGCAAGGGAGCACATTCTCCTCTTGACGCAAGGGAGCATATTCTCCTCTTGACGCAAGGGCACATTCTCTCTTGACGCACAAGGGAGCACATTCTCCTCTTGACGCAAGGGAGGCACATTTCTCCTCTTGACGCAAGGGAGCACATTCTCCTCTTGACGCAAGGGAGCACATTCTCCTCTTGACGCAAGGGAGCACATTCTCCTCTTGACGCAAGGGAGCAAATTCTCCTCTTGACGCAAGGGAGCACATTCTCCTCTTGACGCAAGGGAGCACATTCTCCTCTTGACGCAAGGGAGCACATTCTCCTCTTGACGCAAGGGAGCACATTCTCCTCTTGACGCAAGGGAGCATATTCTCCTCTTGACGCAAGGGAGGATCTCCTCATTTTACCTCTAGGGAGCATCTCCTTATTTTGCCACGAGTGATCATCCTCTCCGTTGCAGAGAGCACACGCTAGGTGCAGATTGCTCGCTCATGCTGGTACAAGCGCCATGGTGCGGGAGAGCAGTGCGCAGCGCTGCTGGAAGTGCCACGAGTATCTGGCGGTGGACAAGGAATCGAGGACCCAAGCCGTTGGTGCGGGCCACTCTGCGCATGCCACACGGCCCCTGCAACCAGATCACCAGAATCTCTCGTTCTTTATTCTTTGCTCTCCTTGGCAAGCTTCCGGTGCCGTCGAGGGCCCGCAAGCGTCCGGTGCCGTCGAGGGCCCGCAAGCGTCCGGTACCGTCGAGGGCCCGCAAGCGTCCGGTGCCGTCGAGGGCCTGCAGGCGTCCGGTGCCGTCGAGGGCCTGCAGGCGTCCGGTGCTGTGGAGGGCCCACAAGCTTTCGGTGCTGACGGGTCTATCGATGGAGGTCTGTGCAGCGGAATGCAAGGCGGCGCAAATGGCGGCAACCGAGCACATGCAGGCTGGTGCGTCACCTTATCAGCATTTGTGTACCGGGGCCACCCTTATGGACATTTGTGTTCTGGCGCCACCCTTATGAACATTTGCGTACCGGCGCCACCCTTATGCACATTTGCGTACCGGCGCCACCCTTATGCAAGGTTTACTGTCATGACCATGTACGCAATGGCACATGACTTCCTGCAAGGCTGTGCACGCTGATGCGCCACGCCCTATGAGCACATGCAGATCGGCTGGCAGCCTGTGTGCGCTCGTTGTAGCCCGCGTGCCTCAGCACGTCACATCCGCAGACCTGGCTCCAGGTCATGTTGCTTGATTCACATCTGTGATGGTTGATGGTTGATGGAGCTACCTGATTGGGGGAAAAGGTGGGGACAAATGACTCCAGGTCGGTTTGGTGACAGTCAGCGAATGCTTACAAGGTGCCTTGCCCTTCCTCTGCTGCGGCCGACCTGTGCACCGGCACGCATGCGTGCTGCGCGCCTGGCCGCCTCCTGGATCACACCGCGCAACCTCGTCCGCCGCCTGATGTCATTCCCCGTGGGCCCCGCGCGGTGTAAGGTGTAAAGCAGGCCCTCCAAGGGGCTGCACGTCGGGTTCAGATTATGAGCTAGCTTTTGCCGCCCTCTTGGCGTTTATGGGCAGCGGTGCGCGGTGCCTGGCGACAAGTGAGGGGACAGCGGGAGGGTTGGCGCGTGCGGGTGCGATTCAGCATTTTGGAGGAGACGCAGCAGCGCCTGCACGCCTGCCACGAGGTCCGCTTCGCGGCGCATTCGCTCCTCGCCGCCGTGTACGCCGAAACGAAGCTTTGGGAAGCCTCTGCAAAGCAGGTGCCTCCCTGCTTCGCTCTGTCACACACTCTTATACCACCCCCGCGCCCGCGTATGTCTGGCGAGCGTGGACCGCTCTCAAACTACGGAGCACCCCGCCCCCACCCTTGCTTGCCCCCCGTTGAGCAATCCACGTGGCGTGCTCTGTATGGAGGCGCCGGGCTCTAATTATACGTGGAGATCGATGTATTTGCAAGGGTGCAGTGTTGGAGTGTTCCCGACTCAGTGTGAAGTGAAGGCCACGAAGGAGAACAGCCATGTCGTGGCAGGCTTGATGGGCGAGTAAGATCTCGGTGGGAATGCAGCATATCCTCGTGGCAGCAAGCCTGACATGGGAGTCAGAGCTTTGGGGGAATACACAGCATGTTGATGGTGATCGCAGATTTTCGTAAAGTCTGGTGGCCACATCTGCCCTGGGCTGCCGCCGCCAGGCAGTGAAAGTTTTCTGAAGCAGGGTGACCGGGGAAGTCGCAGCGGAAACATGCTGGGACGAGGACTCGCCAGGAGAAGATGTTCCCTGTAGCCATTCCGCCAAGGCTACCGGTGTCAGCGAGTGTTGGCTCTCACCCTTCGCATATGTTTTCAGCATCTCTATCATGAGGCACACCTGTAACCGGCGCCATAACCCTTCCCCCCTGCCCCTGCTGCTGGTCTTGGTGTAGGGCAAGCTGGCGATAAAGTGCATGCGGAAAGTCTTCCCGAAGAACCATCCAGCACTGGCCAGCACCCAGGTGCAGGTGAGGCATTTGGACACAAGTTGAGCAGACCCTGCCAGAATAATCTCATTTCGATGACGTCGATGCGTTGACTCATTCCGTGTTTCAGAAATTTGCCGTGATTGTCACAGAAGTGAAATATAAGAATTGATCGAAGGCGCATTTCCAAGGATCCATGGTCAAAGCACATGCGGACATCACCGGAAGGGCGCGCCCTGTTCCGTGGAGATCCGAGCGGCGTGCACTTTGCAATGGTAGGCCTTGCCAAGGCATTTGGTACAGCTAGCTCGGAAATGAACAACCGGAAGCTCTGCTCGCAAAACGTTTTCAAATTTCTTTGCAAATCTCTAGCCCTGAGGCCGTAGGAAGATGTGACCGGATGCGTAGCCCAGTATCTGGCATATTTTGACGTCATCTGTTGCTAAGCAACCTTTTGCCCGGCAATCTATTTGGTAAGAGGCGATGCCTATTACCCAGCAGTGATGATGTGCGAGTGCCTCAGGCATCAGGCATCCAATTACACAAAGTGCGAGAAGATGCACCTGAGGGTGGTTTGGCGAAGGGGGTATTTGAGACTGCATCATTATGAAGGCAGCGAAGACGTTCAAGGAAGGTGAATATGGGGCGTGCAAGGAAGGTGCATGTGGGGCATGCAACAAAGGTCAATATGGGGCGTGCAAGGAAGGTGAGTCCGAGGTTTGCTGTTTATCATCAGGTGGGCGATGCTATCGTGGAGCACCTAGGGGTCAAGCGCGCAGCTAAGGCAGGCGACAAGGAGCAACAAAAGGAAGCACTGAAGCTGTACGAGGGCGCTGGCCGTATTCTGCGGTTGGCCTACGGCAGTGAGCACACCGATGTGGCAGATATCAGGATGAAAGAGGCACTGCTCAGAGAGGCGCTGGGAGCACGGTCTTAGGCAACGACTTGGTCCAATATGTGTTGCTGAGACGAGGATCAAGAGCTCGATCGATGTGTTCAATAAGAGCACACATTTTTTTGTGCTGGAGAGCGGTGGTAGGGCTAGGAATCAGGCTCGGGTGGATGTTCCGTGGTAATACCGCAGTATTGCGTGATGGTGGACCTGTTGGCACCATGTGTAGGTGTGCACAAGGCTCCGTCTCATCAGGTCGTTAGATGTCGATACGTGGTTGTCTTTCTTTTTCAATGACTATCTGGTCCACGCCATGAAACTGGCACTGCAACAATGGGTAGTATTATTATTATTTTACAGTACTCTTGATTGCTTTGCAACATTGTTGTCGTATCAGACAACAAAACGAAAATTATATAGAATAAACTTTAACTCCCATGGATGCAACACACAGCAGGAGCACAATATTTGGCACCACCACAATTGCCCTTGCGTTCCCAGAAATTTAGTCGTGGCATTAATACATCCACGACGTTTACAGTGCGAGTTAATGTTACAGTTAATGGCATTGCGTGTGATATATGAATATCACTAAAGCATTTCCTCAACACACGTCTCCAAAGTTTGGGTATCCCTTAATCCATATAAAATGTTCTACACACACATGCACACAGGTATAGGCGTGGCGGCTACGATGTGCCAAAGGAGTCGGTGCAAGGATAAGCACACAAACACACATACACACAGGTCTCCGGAGAATCCGGATACGTGTCCCGAAGTGCGTGCTGAAGCCTTTCGTGATCCCTGGTGAGGGCACATAGTGTAGCCGATCCATTCTGGCCATGTGATGCCAAAGGAGTCGATCCAAGGATAAGCCACGCACGCACATGCACACACAACGGTATATAGTTCGAAGCATGTGTACTTTGCATGTGTGCGCAAAACTGATATTGCATTTTCATCAAGGACATTAGTCATACACGGTTCGCGAAATCAGAAACAGTCACAGCAATCTGCATCTCAGGAAGCTGCTGTTGCATCCTGCTCAGAGGAACAATCACTCCAGCACAGTGGCTGTATGGGTATGGTAATCCTTGGACCGATGTTTGTGACTACTAGTGTCCAGACTCGTACCAGAATGCCGCCATAGAAAAGCTGGCTGTAATATATAGGGCGGACGAGCATTGCTCGCGGGGGGGGGAGGACAAGATATAACATGAGATCCCCCTAGCAGCATGCACCAACGCCTTGGGGTTTGACCCCCATAGCAGCAAGCCCGAACGCCTGGGGGGGCTCCGCCTCCGCCCTAGCAGCATAACTTTCGGTCTAGGGGTGCGGACCCCCTCCATAGCAGCACATTTTTCAGTCCAGGGAGTTATTTGCGCGGATACCGCCATCACGCGCGCAGAGGCGGGAGTGCCCCACGCGCAGATACCACCATCACGCGCGCGGAGGTCTGCTGCCTGGAATGGTTCCGGCATCGTGAGAACTTGGTGAGTTCTCGCGTTTTAGGAACCATTCGATGTCAGCCGCACACCTGCGGACACACTTGCGTGCACGGGTGACGTTCACCCGGCTGTCGTCGCGGGATAAGATGATGGCGACGTGAACCGGCGGGGAGGTGGGCAGTGCATTTTGTGGCTTTCTTTCGGTTTTAGAGCGAGTTTGTGACAACGGGGCGAGAATGACAACGAGGCGTGACGTAGTAGGGATTTTACCGGAGATTTTGGCGAATTTTGTTGGATTTTAGTGGATTTTCGCGATTTTTGCTGGATGTTACTGGATGTTACTGGATGTTACTGAATGTTACTGGATTTTAGCGGATTTTGGAGGGTTTTCAAGGATTTTCATGGATTTTCATGCATCGTTCCAACATTTTCCAAGATCCTCCCGGATCGCAACACGTCTTATATATAGTGGATCAAAGGATATCTTAAATGACTGTAACATATCTTAGTGGATTGTGCCACATCTTTGAAGACGTTATGCATGAGCCCTGCATGTCCGATGCACGCACGTCGGTCCGGGATCTTTCGAGGCCAGGTCGGTTCATCACCCTCGCGCGTGCTGGGTTGCACGTCTGTGGTACACGCGCGTGATGCACGTCCCGCCCATGGGTTGCGGGTAATGCAGGTAGCACGACCATTTTGTAGCTACCCCGAGACATTTTGTAGCTTCCAGCTTTTGTAGCCTAGCTACAAAATGGTCGCCGAATGCATTTTTGTAGCTATAGCTACACAATTGAGAGCGGCATGCCATTTTGTAGCTAGCTACAAAACTGATTTTCAGCAAGCTACAAAACTGATTTTCAGCAAGCTGTAGCTATAGCTACAAAAGCTCTGAGAATGATATTAAGCTAGGGGGGACACAAACAAATAGTACCGCGATTGTGACTTGGAATACAAACTTATCAAACAAATAGTACCACGCGAATGATATGCAACGCAATTTATTAGACCGTTAGTTGGATCATGCTGCATAATTATATACATACTAGCACAGGCAAACAGTTATAGCAAGCAAGCATTCAAGAAACATTCACGGCATTCAAAAACTACACCTTAAAATATGACATAATTAATATTGTTTACACATTCGTTCTAGACTAGGCTTCTACTTAAAGGGTTCACCGGTCCAAGGCAACAGGTGAAACTGACCTACTAAATTATCAACAGGTAAAAATGTCGAAATCTATATTGTTTCTCGCCTGGGCATATGAGCCTTGGAGCTACGCAACAAGGCCTTCGATATGACGCACTAATTCAGGCCATGTCTGTGCACAAAAGCTTGCTCCACTGTCCACGAGATCCGTCTCGAGCTCAGCGCCGAAGCCAACGCCGATGCCTAACACTCCTGCATTTTGAGCAAGCTGCATATCCAAGGCTGAGTCACCAACCATAATAGTGTTATCTGGAGAGAAACCGGTTTCGTGGAGTATCTCGAGAAGCATCTGCGGATGTGGCTTCGACTGTGTCATATCACTCGTCCTGTTTGCAGGGATCCCCCTTCTTTGTGAGCCACTGGGCGGGACAAAGTCAGTGATGGTTATACCGGCTAGAGTGACGGGCAGGCCTATGAGTGCTGGAGAGCAGAGCAGAAGACCGTACACCAAGCGTTCGTCACCGACCAACCGTCGGGTAGGCATAAACAGGTTTAACCATGGTTGCCATTGGAACCCTGGCACGTGTGTACATGTTGCCCAGTGTAGCTAAATTTACGTTTCACTTCGTGTCGAACTTAAGGTCTTTCAGTTGGATGAGGAACGGGAGCTCACCGCGACGCAACGAAAAGTGCCCCCGCGTCATGAATGTCTAGTTCGTCGTCTAGTCCCCTTCGGCTCTTTCCGGTGGCGACAGCGAGCTGCATGCCGCGTCCAATCAGCTGCTCTAAGCCATCCCTCGCTCCAGGATACATTTTAATGGTTTCTTTCCCAGAGCGAAAATAGTCTCGATATGACTCGCATATGGCCATATGTACACTTGAAGTCTCACCAGGGCAGTTTGTCTGAACTGTCGCATCAATGCTCAAGCCGATACAACGCCGTATCTGATCTTCAGACGGCGTCAGTCCAACGCAGTTATCTGTAACAGCAAAACGGTGAGCGGGGGCAACAAAGCAAAAACCCGGTGAGCAACCCGAGATCCACATGCGCTTCGCCAAGTGACCCCAAACAGAATTAGTTTCGATCCCGTGCGAAATTTCGCCGTCTGCGCAGCTGTCGTGATCATTAAAAGCTGGAAAGTCAAGTCCTGAAGCAGATGGAAGTAAAGCATGATAGCACATTGTTGGAAAGGCGGCATCGTCAGGGAAACCCACGCTCTACTTTCGTACAAAGGGTTTTCAAGGACAATCCGGCAAAATATTTCTGTCAGCAGCCTTCGTGTAGCGTAAGGGGACATACCTCGATAGGCTTGGTCCCAACTGTGCACTATATGGGAAATGCTGTCGACGACAGTGCCGTCCCAGTCCAAAACAACTAGTGTGGAATTCGCGTCTCCCCGCAACGTGCCAGAAGCAGCTTTCGCGAAGAATGGCGATTGCGCTGCAAAGCAACACAAGGAAAATTGCCGATGGCATATTCGACGACGGTACACCTTCTGGTCGGGTGAAACGGTCACCGACTTCAGTTCTTTGGATGGCTTGAGGTTCCGCTTGGAGTTGGCAACATGCAGGCTGGAGCATCCTTCTCCTACTCGAAACATGCAAGGCACTCGAGTTACACCGTAGGATGTTTCTGAGGAAAATACGTTTATCATGACTAAGTGAACGCAAGTTTTCCTGTGAATCCTAGACGGTATACAATTTGTGCTCGAGATAGGACGAGATGCGTCAGAGCTTGCAAGACCAATAGCGAGAGATAAGCTCGTCTCAACTTCTACAACCACTTAATGTTCAGGAAGCTCAGAAACAAGCTACAAATGCCGATCCGGATGAGGACAACCGCCGAAATTCGCGAAGCTTGAATTTCCCAGCACCCAGGGAAAAGAAAATTTTGAAATATCTGAAAATGCTTTTACAGGTGCCTTCGGCTTGCCGCTTTCGCGTCGGGTGCTCGAGTGCGGAGAAGTCGATCTCGGCGATTGGAAAAAAATACTCTCCGGTAAATGAAAATCACTCCCGCGCCGGACGATGGAAAAAGTTGCGTTATGAAATCACTCACATCTGTTTCTTGAGTTTCAGTTTGACACCGACCGACCCACCCTAATAAGTGTAAGGCTACACTCGAGCACGTGAACTACAGGTGAACAGGATTCATGTGTGTTCGTTCGCCTTCACTTTTCCAAATCGGACTTCAAGCAAGTCTTAAACTCGTCGATATCGTGACAAATTCTAGCTAAGATGAATAGGGCCTGCCGCTTTTCCACTCGAGGATAGAACCCATCCTCCGACAAGCGACAGAATCACCAAAGGGTGAAGGTAAGGGTTTCGAGTAACGCGTAGACACAATGGCCGAGTCCGAACTAGCGGCGGAGATCGAGACCCTCTGCAAGGAACAAAAGAAACGACAGCGAAACTTGTATGACATTCAAGCACTGGAAGTTCGCAAGAAAAGTGGGGAAGTGCTCCAGGATAACCAACTTGCCAAGCTTGCGCTCAAAAAGCAGCGTGAGGACGAGGTAAGCCGGCCAAAGGCGAGCCGCGATACCTTTAACTGGTGGTCAGCGCCATGATTTTTTCTCACTGTCTGATTGAATATAAAATATTCTTTTTAACCTGAGAATTGATCGAAATGAAATAAATCAGATTGAAAAATCTGTGTATAACTCTTCCGGGTCCTTCATCTGCACTGCGTAGTGACACCCTTTGTCTACTCCGAGCTAAGCTCCTGTGGGAACGCTCTGGTGTCAAGGTAGTGATCCATATCTGGCAATCTTATCCTCTCCGACACCCTTTTCGAGAGAAAACGGCTCATGGGCTGCCTCGCGACAGGTGGCCGAGATACAAGAGCGCCGGAGAGCAGCGTTCCTAAAGGCGCCTGCAGAGCTTTGCGAGCGCTACGGTGTCTGTGCCAACTGCGGCGTACCCGGACACACCCCTTCCAACTGCCCCCGCAGTGTACGCCCGAAGGTGCGTATTGTTACTGCAGTTTGCTTGACAAAACGTACGTCCTCGCATAGCCCTTGTGGGAATCGCGGATAAGGGGTATGCCGTGCAGCTCCTATGCATTGAGCGTATGTGTGAGCTGTCCTACGTGGGATGCTCTTGCATGCCGACCTGTTTGGCATAACGGCGAACGCTGTGCATGTTTCTAAACATCTCAGTGCATGCGTTCGGCGCTCGCCCCACAAATCGTTGGTACGTCTTGCTCTAGCGTCGGGAAGGGTGCCACGTGGCGAAAGTCCGCAGACACCGCTTTCGTGCGGCCCAATACAGGGCCTCGCCAAAGGCTGTGCAACGCCTTCTCGGCGTGCACCGACGATCACCCTCTGGAGATGGGGCTCGTTGTCACAGGCCAGACAAACTCCGCGGCCGGCGACCGCGCAAGGGACGATGACACTGAAAGCGGGGGCTCTACCAGCCCCCGCCCTACCAGGAAACGGGCGCGCAGTCTCCGAGCTACCTGCTGCACCTTCACCGGCTGTCCCTGTGAGGACACGTCACATCGCAGACAGAGCTCTGCAGGGACAGTCTCACCAGCACGAGCCGCCACCTTCCCCACCGTGCCTAAAGGACAGGGGGCCTGCCGAAGCTCGGGTGCCCCGTAAGGTTCGGGTGCAACTCTCCCTGGGCATTCTTCGGTTAGTGACTCGACTATTCAAGGGCTCCTCCAGCGTTTACCCTACAGTTGTCCTGGACTCCATCAGGGTCCAATGAGAGCTCTGGGTTTAGTCTGCAGAAGTAACCTCGATACCCAGCACTTGAAGCCCCTCGTGCCAGCTACACGTTCTCGGATCACCACACAGCATGCGAAGGCCGTGAGCATCCTCACCACCCGTTGGCTGCCAGCTCACTGACCAGCTCACTGCCCAGCATCTCTGGGCTCTCCAATGTTTCCTCTTTGCTCCCTGAGGGCATGTCACAAGGAGGCCCCGACACCGGACCCTTCATCTCCCGAACATGTTGGCTTTTAATGGCTTCCAACACGCATGATGCCCCAGGGGAAATTTGAATACAGGCATTTGCAGCGATGCTCTTTCCTGCGCGAAATTCTCTCATACTGTTTTCCTTGGAGGGTACAAAACTACCGAACCAACCAAATCGGATGCACTACGCAACATGGAGTCGCACGAGTGCTCGCCACTCAAGGAACCGATTCCCCCGTATCCCTTCTCACAGGGATGACGTGCCAGACTCCTGCTCAGACATTTTGATGTCTCGCGCGCTCGCCGCTTCAAGTCGCAGCTTGCTCTTGTGCAGCCGCAGGTGGAGGCATGCCACGGCGCCGGGCCGGACCCTTATCTCCAGGAGAGGTCTGTCGAGGCGTTTGGCCGGCACAATGCAGAGGGAGGCACAGAACTGGGCGCCACCGTCCCACGGGTGCTCTGCGTGGCAGAGAAGCCCTCGGTGGCCAGCGCGATTGCCGAGGCACTCAGTGGCGGCCGCAAGCGCACCCGGTCTAACGCTGAGGGCCATGCCCCAATGTGTCGCCTCCACGATTTCTTCTTTCACTTCCCTCCCGCCAAGGTACGTGGAATAGTACAGGTGCAACGCACACAAGTTTCCCTCGTTGCGCGTTGACTTCAGGGCCGCCTGCGCCAGCACTAAGCGTGTGGCCCCCACTTTCCCTCGTTGCGCGTTGACTTCAGGGCCGCCTGCGCCAGCACTCAGCGCGTCGCCCCCACTTTCACTCGTTGCGCGTTGACTTCAGGGCCGCCTGCGCCAGCACTAAGCGTGTTGCCCGCCCTTTCCCTGCTATGAATGACTTCATGGCACGTGAGCTTTTAGGAGTCGATCCTTGGGAGCATGACAGGTATTGATTCTCTGTTTGCACACTGTTTATGCCGCATCTGCTGTGTTGTCGTCCGCGACGCATGTGCTGACGCTTCACCTGTCGTTAATTGAGGCGGTATTGGCAGGGGAAGTGCTCGGTCACGGTGACGAGCGTTATTGGGCATCTCCACAGCATGGACTTCAACGAGTACACCGGGGAGGATCCCGGAAACCTGTACGGCGCGCGTGTGCGCAAAATTGTGGAGGAGTCGACTGCCTCCAACGGCATTGAGGTGCACGAACACTGTTGACTGTGATTCTGGCACACGGAAAGCCTCAGCGAGGTCTTCGCGTTTCCACCGTCTCTTGCAGTGCATCGACTTCCACGAGTCTAATTCCGGTCGACTGCAGGCGAGCTATGCATATCACACGAATGTGGACGGGCTTTGTGCATGCCGTGACGCCGTGTGTGCCACACATTGCTCAATGTGTGACACGCCCGTGAAGATGGGTGCTTCTCCGTGTGATGGTGGGAGTGGTGGGGAGGGATCCAGGAGCACATTCTAGCAGCAGCACAAGGGTGTGACTTCCTGTACCTGTGGCTCGACTGTGATCGCGAGGGGGAGAATATCTGCATGGAGGTGCGCCCTGCAACAGGGATATAGGACGGCCCTGCGCTGCATTGCCCAGGGAGATTACTTATAGCGTAGACGGCTCGGCATGGCTTTATGCAACCAGATTGACAAGCCCTGTTACAAATCGAGCCTACCGACCCCGCGGGTGGAGAGCAATTGCGTGCTATGAGCAAGTGACTGCGGGGATGAGGGTGCTGGTGTAGGTGCTGAACGTGTGCAGGAGCGCTGGGCTGTTCAGCGACTGCCGCCGACAGGTACGGCACGACAGCAGGGTGTGGATGTTCACGCCTGGTGCATGCTTACCTGGTTAATCGTTTGCGGCGGTGAGCATATCCATGCTGCAGTCTTGTATTCTGAAGGTCGAGGTCTTAACAGGGCAGACAGTATGACAGTATGACAGTATGACTCTATTGGGGATTTTGATTGCCATTGGGTTGTGTGATCCGCACGCACGCGATACATTCGACGTGATGCTACCCTTCATCTCGAGATTGGGGGCGGGGGGATGCAGGTGTGGCGCGCGCACTTCTCCGCGCTGACTGAGTCCGCAATCCGCGCAGCATATGCGCGGCCCGGGCGCATCAACGAGGCCGAGGCTGCTGCGGTGGACGCCCGACAAGAGATGGACCTCAAAGTGCGTAAGGCCTGGCGGAGCGCTCGCTCTCATGTGTGTGTGTGTGTGCCGCTGATGGGATGTGGCTGTCCCTGTGGTACCCTTCTGACGGGTACTGCCTCTTTGAGTGCGTCGGGGATTTGTCTACGGCTCGCTTTTTGGGAGTGTCTTGGATTCGTCTGACGCTAGCTCCCTCTCCGTGTACAGTGCTCATGGTTATTACACATGCCGCGGGACTTGTGTTCTTTGACCTTGATATGAAGTACTGGCGGATCGCTGTGAACGGGGACGACCGCCGGGTGGAAGTGGGTTTTGGGAGGCGGTTATCCCTGTGGTGCCATTCTGGCGGGCACTGCCTCTTGGAGAGCTCGGTAGATTCGTCTGTCGTGCTGCGAGGAGAGGCAGAAGGTGGTGAAGTACACCTTCTGTGTTTTCCCTTGAATTTTGTGGGGAGCACTTAGGTGCCCGCATGTTTTCTTTTTTTGACATGGGGTGTCCATACTGTGTGGTGTGACTGCATTCATGACATAACCATGGACCAACAGGTCCCATCCATCGACCGGGAGCCACTGGGGGGCATGCCAGCAGGGTCCGCTTACTCCGTAACCCAGAGACCAACAATTGTTTGGCGACGATCGGTCACATCGTATCATCTTTCCATGCTGCTTTGCATTTGGGTTGGGAATATGTATGTGTTTGTGGTATCTTGTCACGGCCCCGCCCTGCTCTTGATTTGCTTCTCACATCCACTGGGATGATGGTGGGCTGGCTTTTGCTTGCCGATCTCATGCCGTTCAGTGTGTGTGTGCCGAATTGTTTGACAACTAGTATCGTGGCACCCAGAGTTCCCGGACAAGCTATACGTGTGCACTTTATACCCACGCCGGGAGCCACTGAGCACACACTTGAGCAGACATGTTCATGCGGATTCTCCGGCACTTCGTGGAAATCTGGACTTCCTGCTGCGCTGAAGCCATCCCGCCAAAGCCACCTGTATGTTCACCCTTCGAGCAAAAGAAGGCGCTGCCCAGGCTCCACCGCCTTGAACACCGTGATATCCAACACGTTGATGAGCCCAGCTTCCCCCTGCAGCCTCCTCCCGGCATTCCAACTGGAACGCTGTCTTTTGAGGCTCTGAAACCCACCGACTTGGCCGGCGGAGTAGAGCCACTATGCTGCTGCCTTCCTGGCATAGCCCCCAAACCTGCCTCTGCTTCCGGCGAAGACGACTGTGTCACTGTGCTCCTCCTTCACCATATCCAACACTGGCTGCAGGGCAACCAAAAACTAGAACGCCCCAAGGGGGTGCCCTTGCGGTGTCCCTCCTTCAACTTGATGAGGCACACCTCCAGCTCCTCGGTATTCCTAATCGGACACCCAGTGTTCGCATCGACAGCATATCAGAGTGCCCACACCTTTGGGAAGTCCCGCGGCTCCTGGCGCACCCTCCTGAACGCATTCCTGGCATCAGCCTTCTGACTCCGCCCACTCGGGATTCTGATCCAGCTTGCTTTCCCTGCGTCAACTCCAAGATCCGCCCCTCGCTCCTCCGCAGACCCAACCTGCACCTCCTCTCAACCGAGAGCTGTCAAAGAGAAGATTGGGACTGAATGCAATGCGGTGCAGCCCGAGGCGCGCGCGAGTTGAATGATTCCGCTCAGCCAAAAGGGGCATGACTGTCACAAGGTCCCACGCCGGAATCCTTGTCGAAGGGGGAAGCCGGTGGAGCGGCGGGGCTTGAGGGGGGGCGGGTGCCGGGGAGAGGGCGTGCAGGTTGGCTGCAGCTTCACGCGGCTTCTCACGCGGCGCCTTCTGGAGCCGGCCAAGATCACATTCGCCAACCCGCGCTTGCGCGTGCTGAGCTTCGGGCCCTGCCAGAGCCCCACGCTGTTCTTCTGCGTCGAGCGCCACGATGAGATCGCGGCCTTCGTGCCGCGCAAGTTCTGGCAGCTCACGGCCTCAATCTCCGTAGGCAACGGCCGCGAGCTGCCCCTGGAGTGGACCCAGGGCCGCACCTTCGATGGGCGGAAGGTGCGCCTGAGTATTGGTCCGCCACGAAAGAGCAACGCAGCTCCCTCCAGATCAGGCTGATCTGCCCGTCAGTAGGGCCTCGGACGAGCGTTATGGAATTGCTGAGTGTTGAGCCGACCGAAGCCATACCTTTTGTTCGCCACTTTCCACATGCAAGTCTGGTTCAAATGTCTCCTGCGTTTAGCATTTTCATCGTTTCGGCTTAACTATCAGTGATGGCACATCCCGCAGCTCGGACCTCATCCCCCGCCCCCGTTTGTGGGTCCCAGAGATGAGCAGTGTGAGGGGTGGACCTCATCCCCCGCCCCCGTTTGTGGGTCCCAGAGATGAGCAGTGTGAGGGTGGACCTCATCCCCCCGCCCCGTTTGTGGGTCCCAGAGATGAGCAGTGTGAGGGTGGACTCATCCCCCGCCCCCGTCTGTGGGTCCCAGAGATGAGCAGTGTGAGGGGTGGGGCGATCGGGGTCGGGGAGAGGGAGGGATGAGTTATCAGGCCCAAATGGCGCTAGCGAGTTGCCAAAGGCCGCGCACAGCACGTCTGCTGGGTCTTGACCAACGATGGCGCAACCTCACCCCGCCGTCGGGGCTGAACACGGTGGCTATGCTCACGGCAACCTCCAACCTTGGAATGTCCCCGCAAAGGACCATGCAGGTACCTGCCTCCTTCGTCCGAGCCCCCCCGCACTCTATACTTCTGCACAATTCGTATATGCAAGATATCAGCGCAGTCCTTACGGATTTAAGCTCTGCAAGAACCTCTTGGGTTGCACAAGTTTGCACCCGGTCATCCAACGCCTCATTCACTTTAAATGCGAGTCCCATGGTTTGGTTCAAATAAAAAAACCTTGGCGGTCAGGTCTGCGACTTCAGACTTTATGACGCTGATGGAGTCGTGTAACTCCTTGAAGCCCTGCGTGATCAACCAACCACAACAAACTGCATTTGCACAGCTATATAACACGGCATACCCCTGCATAATCTAGAACTTGTCGCGCGCTCACCTCACACGACATTGCCGGCCGACCGGCGGCGTCACTAGCAATAATTGTCTCGCTCGGGACGGTGACAGAGTTAATGCGCCATCAGCCTCCACCTTCGCGTCAAACTGTGTGCGGACACAGTTTGTCGTCACCTTCACCACATTACTGGTATCACCGTTATTTGCTGAGCTCATTCTGCTGCGAATGGGATTTAGACAACGTTCCTTCTTAATACTATCGGGAACAGCTTAACGAGTTACTCTTAAACCCAAGTCGGGTACTCGAGGCAGGTCGGCAAGCCCCGGATGCCCAACCGCATCCGAGGGTGTGGGCGGCCTGAGCAGTGGTGGGCGGAGCTGGGCATGTGTGCCAGGTGGCAGAAAAGCTATATATGGCTGGCTTCATCTCATACCCTCGAACCGAGTCCAGTCGCTACCCGGCGTCCTTTGATCTGGTGCAGGTGGTGCAGCAGCACACCGCTCACCCGCAGTGGGGCGCGCATGCCTCCGCTCTCCTGGAGGCCTCCCCACTGCAGCCTCCGAAGGTGCCCCTTCACCCACCTCAAGAACACCCTCTCAGCCCTCGAGGACGTTCCGTCAGGAGGTTGCTAGTTCCTGCGCCATTGGGCGGACCCGCAACCCGCCGGTGCATGGACGTGCCCTTTGCCTCGGGTTTCACCACCACGTCCAGTACCTGCTCTGGCCGGCGCGCCTTGCTCCCAAGCGGCGCAGTGTCTAATGGAATTGGCCTGCGCCTTCCACACCTGCTTAGCTCAGGCCTGCGCCTTCCACACCTGCTCAGCTCAGGCCTGCGCCTTCCACACCTGCTCAGCTCAGGCCTGCGCCTTCCACACCTGCTCAGCTCCGGCCTGCGCCAGGGTCTGCTTCGCTCGATGCCGTGCTGGATACGTGAGTGGCGCAGCCAGAGGGGTTGAGATGGGTTGAGAGCTGCTTGGCTCCATGCTGCAGTCGGCGGTCTCGAAGAAGCTTCCCCGGGTGACACCGTGGTGAGTGACCGGGAAAATTGGGGTATTCTAATCGGGCAGAGCGGGGTGGACGTCGGCGACCACCCGCCCATCACGCCAATGCGATGCGCGACACGGCACCAAGTGCACGGCGAAGCAGAGTGGAAGGTGTACGAGCTGGTGGCGAGGACCTTCCTCGGGTCTCTCATGCCGCCGTGTCGGTACCTAGAGAAGACGGCCCTCTTCGGCATCGGGCCCTCGGAGACCTTCTCCTACGTGTGGCACTCCGTCAGCGACCCTTTTCATTTTGGCTCGGTGTGGTCCATTCCCACGCGCCCAGACCCTGCCTTCAGCCGTTGTTGCCTTCAGCCGTTGTTGCCTGCAGCAGCCGTGGTTGCGAGCACCTGCCACTGGCGGCATCAGTCCGGTTAGGGAGACAACAGTGTGTCCACTTGCTTCTGTCGCCGGGCGGGCCCCCGCGCTCCCACGGAGGATGCGGAAGAGGGGGACGAGAGCACTGTGGATTGTGCTGTGGAGGGTGTAAGACGAGAGGACTGTGGATTGTGCTGTGGAGGGTGTAAGACGAGAGGACTGTGGGGTTGTGCTGTGGAGGGTGTAAGACGAGAGGACTGTGGACTGTGCTGTGGAGGGTGTAAGACGAGAGGACTGTGGATTGTGCTGTGGAGGGTGTAAGACGAGAGGACTGTGGATTGTGCTGTGGAGGGTGTAAGACGAGAGGACTGTGGATTGTGCTGTGGAGGGTGTAAGACGAGAGAGGACTGTGGATTGTGCTGTGGAGGGTGTGACTGTGGATTGTGCTGAGGGTGTAAGACGAGAGGACTGTGGATTGTGCTGTGGAGGGTGTAAGACGAGAGGACTGTGGGTTGTGCTGTGGAGGGTGTAAGACGAGAGGACTGTGGATTGTGCTGTGGAGGGTGTAAGACGAGAGGACTGTGGATTGTGCTGTGGAGGGTGTAAGACGAGAGGACTGTGGGTTGTGCTGTGGAGGGTGTAAGACGAGAGGACTGTGGGTTGTGCTGTGGAGGGTGTAAGACGAGAGGACTGTGGATTGTGCTGTGGAGGGTGTAAGACGAGAGGACTGTGGGTTGTGCTGTGGAGGGTGTAAGACGAGAGGACTGTGGGTTGTGCTGTGGAGGTGTAAGACGAGAGGACTGTGGGTTGTGCTGTGGAGGGTGTAAGGCGCGAGAGGACTGTGGATTGTGCTGTGGAGGGTGTAAGACGAGAGGACTGTGGACTGTGCTGTGGAGGGTGTAAGACGAGAGGACTGTGGATTGTGCTGTGGAGGGTGTAAGACGAGAGGACTGTGGATTGTGCTGTGGGGGTGTAAGACGAGAGGACTGTGGGTTGTGCTGTGGAGGGTGTAAGACGCAGAGGACTGTGGGTTGTGCTGTGGAGGGTGTAAGACGAGAGGCGGGGACGACCGTAGGTAATGATTTGGAAGATGAGTGGGAGGAGGAGGAGGGGGAGGAGGGGCCAATGGATGATGGTTTGGAGGATGTGGGAGGGGAGGACTTGGAGTATGACAGGTGCTGCCTTGGCGGATGTCGGAGCTCCGGGTCGAGGAGGACCCATTTTGGCGTGAGCAGATTAAGAATAGGGAGTTCGCCGTCACCCATCTGGCCCTGAAGGAAGGCATGACGGTGAGGCCGCCATCTGGCCCTGAAGGAAGGCATGACGGTGAGGCCGCCATCTGGCCCTGAAGGAAGGCATGACGGTGAGGCCGCCATCTGGCCCTGAAGGAAGGCATGACGGTGAGGCCGCCATCTGGCCCTGAAGGAAGGCATCTGGCCCTGAAGGAAGGCATGACGGTGAGGCCGCCATCTGGGGTCTCTGAAGGAAGGCATGATGGTGAGGCCGCTATCTGGCCCTGAAGGAAGGCATGACGGTGAGGCCGCCATCTGGCTCCTGAAGGAAGGCATGACGGTGAGGCCGCCATCTGGCCCTGAAGGAAGGCATGACGGGGAGCCGCCATCTGGCCCTGAAGGAAGGCATGACGGTGAGGCCGCCATCTGGCCCTGAAGGAAGGCATGATGGTGAGGCCTATCTGGCCCTGAAGGAAGGCATGACGGTGAGGCCGCCATCTGGGCCCTGAAGGAAGGCATGACGGTGAGGCCGCCATCTGGCCCTGAAGGAAGGCATGACGGTGAGGCCGCCATCTGGCCCTGAAGGAAGGCATGACGGCGAGGTCGCCATCTGGCCCTGAAGGAAGGCATGACGGTGAGGCCGCCATCTGGCCCTGAAGGAAGGCATGACGGTGAGGCCGCCATCTGGTCTGGAAGGAACAGGTGACGGGGAGCCTCCAGAATGCCTTGCCACCCTTGGACGGGGGAACTGGTTTGGGAGACAGGAACCACCGCCATACCTGAAGGAGGCAGAGCTGATTACTTTGATGGACAAAAACGGGATTGGGACCGACGCGTCCATCCCCACCCATATCACCAACATTATTGAGCGAATGTACGTCATGGTTGCGGACGCCGTTGGGAACGCCATTGAGGAGGAGCCGGAGGAGCCGGGGAATGGCGGCAGTAAGGGTCGCGGCCGAGGAGAGGGCCCGCGAAAGGGGGCTTCCGGATCTGGGAAGAGCGCAGGTGGCAAAGGGGGGAAGGGGGACGGAGGCAAAGGCGCGAAGGGTATTGTTAAGGCAAGCACTCGCCACGTGCACTGCCGCCCCGGCCTGGGGTGCACTGCATAACAGCTGTGCTGTGATCAGCTGATATACACTTCCTGTAACTCCACGCCTCTGCAGTTGCCGCAGTCGTATTCGCGTCTCTAAGGCGAAGGGCCGTGATTTCCAGCCAATGCCGCGTCGCCTTGACGCACTCAACGGGCTTTCCTTGTAAACATATGCTGAAAATGGACATCCCACGAAATGTTCCACCAGGAAGCCAAAGTTTGTGTACAGCATCGCATGCGTGGAGGAGGCAGGGGCAGGGGAGGGACGGTGGGGGGGGATCCCCGAGGGATGACCTCCCCCGGGTGAAGCTTATATATAAGCTTATATTTCCATTCCGATGCCAAGATGCGGTCTTCTTCATACCCCAGGCCTCGTGCAGTGTACAATAAATAGCGGCGCTAGTATCCAAAGTGCCGCCCGCACTGGTACTCGCTGCCTCCAAAGGGGACTGCGGCTTCCAATGCCCGAGGGGCCCGTGTTCCTTTGTAGCAAAGGCCATCCCATCGCTGCTCTTGATGGGGAAAGGCCGGCCTCGTCGAGCGGGTGGAATGGCCCGTTGTGTGTCAGGAGAGAACGATGGACTTCAGGGTTGCGGGTGGGCGGGGGAGATGTGGCAGCTTCGACATTTGCGTCCCACTGCTTTGGGAGTGGCGGTGATCGAGGGATTCAGACGCATCGACCGCGGCCTAGTGCAGCCGGACATCCGGCGAGCCATGGAGCACCAGGTCACTCAGGGCCTACCACGTGCATGCTTGCAGCGCACAAACTCATCATGATTGGCCGCTTTGGCGGGCATGCGCGAAAGCTGCCCCGCGCATGAGGGCTGCCCCGCGCATGAGGGCTGCCCCGCGCATGAGGGCTGCCCCGCGCGTGAGGGCTGCCCCGCGCGTGAGGGCTGCCCCGCGCGTGAGGGCTGCCCCGCGCGTGAGGGCTGCCCCGCGCATGACGGCTGCACCGCGCATGACGGCTGCCCCGCGCATGACGGCTGCCCCGCGCATGACGGCTGCCCCACGCGTGAGGGCTGCCCCGCGCATGACGGCTGCCCCGCGCGTGAGGTGTGAATTCGCAGGCATCGTGCGCACTTTGTTGGTGTCAGGCGGAAAATAGGTCTCCAGAATCTGCCAAATTTGGATGTCCCCATGCATCCGAGCCGACAGATCCGGATGCCTCGATGCATCGGGGCCAATAGATCGGTATTCCTCATGCTTCAGCACCGTCAAACCAAGATGCTTCCATGCATCAGAGCCGCCGGATCGAGATGCCGACCTGCATCCGAGCTGCCAGATCAAGATGCCTGCATACATCCAAGCCGCCGAACCGGGATGCCCCCGCGCATCAGAGTGGCTGGATCAAGATGCCTTCGTGGAGCATGCTCGCACGCTGGGTAGAAAGCTGGCTCGAAACAATTTAGATGGGGCTCGTGGCAGGTGACGCTGATTGCCAAGGGCCAGGCAGAGAAGCGCAGTGTAGTAGACGTCAACCTCGCCCTCTACTATACCAAGTATACCCACTTTCAGGTATTGGCATCGCGAGGGCCAATCAGGTTAGGGCGTTTTCAAGCTTAAGGTGCAGCGCAGATTCCGGGCATCTTCCGTCCAGAGGAGACCCTAGAAGCCCTAACTTAACCTAGGCCACCAGTGTCGCCTGATGTGCAGCAAACTCCTGCCTGAAGCCCGCACACCCGGCTTAACCTTCAGTCGGAGATGTGATCTGCAGGACCAGCTGGCGCTTCTTTATCCACTGTTTGTGTCCGAGGAGGCCAGGGACAAGCTGGGGGAAGATTCTGCGAGCAGCCACAAAGGCGCTGCCCGGAAATCCGGTACGAGCCTCAAGGTGAGAGCCCCTACGACTTCGAGGCTCCGACCAGGGCCAGCCACCGTGCCCCGTTCTGGCTCCGTGGTAGGCCGGATTCCCTGCACCCATACACATGGAAGCGGCAACACAGAAGCCCGGCGCAACTTTGAGCGGGTGTGAGCAACAGGGATTATCAGACCGCCACATGGCGCAGCTCGATGACCAAGCCGACGTGAAGAGTGCCCTTGTGAGTGCGGAGGAAAGGCGGCGGCGTGAGGAATCCCGCCTCGCGGCTGCCCAAACTTTCAAGTGCGGTCCCTGTCGATCTTGATTCGTATGCAACCTGCCCCCATTTGGATCGTGCTCCCTGTCGACCTACAATGGCGCATTACCCCACTCAGCGCATGCTCTGGCCCATCCTCCCATGGCCCTTTATCACCACCTGCCCCAAGTGAGCGGATTTAGTCCTCGGCACTGTGACCTACATCTGCTTGTGACACTTTGGAGGGAATTCAACTTTTCCTCTCTCTATTCGGCTTACGTTTGGTCAACCAAAGTCTAAGGCCTGAGATTTAGAGGTGACTGGTGTACGACTGATATTGGGCACGCTGGAATAGCAAAGTTTCAAGCAAAATCTGCGCGCTAAGGCTGCTAAAGTGAGCGTTAATGAGTGGACCGTTTTTCAGGCGACACAGACAGCATGTTGGGTTACAGACTAGGAAGAAATTCATGTTCGATTACAGAAAAGGAATAAAATCCATATTTGCATCTGGACAAGCTGTGTATGATGCAGTTTATCTCGGACTTCACATGCGCGTCTGGCGGCTACATTATAATTGTTTAGTACTCTAGGTGTGTTGTTTGTCAGGATCGATATGTGTTGCCCATCCGCCAGCAAGTTGTGAAGGGGATGGCGTAAGAGCTTAGATACAGTATCTCGTGGAGGGAGCACAGCTCACGGTGTTTACATGTGTTTGGCAGCCCGCAGAGCGCAGCAGAAGACATCCACGCCTCCCTCTTTGACATGGCAGCGTCGCCTGTAGTGTGCGAGCCTGCGGGAATTTCCAGGCAGATGGCTCGGCTCCAACAGCAAGGCCATGACCTTAAGAGTGGCAATCAAATATCCTACCAGGTACTGTCATGTGGCACTCTGGTCCTGGAGAACAAGAGCATCTGTCTTGAACACTTGCGTGAGCCACGATGTAACGGCGTCGATTTGGGACTTAAATCTAAAATTGTCTGCATGGGAACACCGAGGAACCCTATACCGCCACAATTGCTCGTTGCATTGTGATGCATGCCATCTTCACAGTGTGCATGCAACAACTGCATAAATAGACAAAAGACCTTTTACGGAGCTCCCTTAGAGCTCTCTCAGCCATCATGTGCGGAACAGACCCCGCATTAGTAGAATCAGTATGCTCTGCCGTGCCCAGATCCAAGCTGTGTGGGAACCTAATCAATGTAACTCACCAAAAGCTAAATGAACCGATAGGTTGCATATTTGAACAAAGCTGATGAAAAGCTTCCCAATCAGCCGCAATAGGGTGCCATAACGTTTAACATTCTCTGATTGGATGTTTTATTGTTGCAGGCAGAACTTGGACGTCTCCAGCAACTAATTGGAAGCGGCGCGGTGCAGACGTTGCAAGAAGGCTTGCAGGCAACCACAATAGTCGTAGGGGGCTTGGGTGAGGGCAAAGGCAGGGGCTCGGGAGGGAGAATGCAGCCCCGGAAGAAAGGGGATTGTGGAAAAGGTGGCAATGCAACGGATAAGGGTAGCAGCCAAAGTGATAAAGGAGGCGGGGCCCGAAATGGCAAAGGCAGAGGAAGGGGAAAATCAACAGGAAGAGATTGTGGCAGCAAGTGAAGTGAGAAAGTGTCAGGAAGGACCGCATATGCCGTTGGCACTTGTACACTAATGCTGAAGCTACCATTTAAGGACACCTTAACAAAATATCTGCATGATGCTATAATCACTTCATACTCCCAGTGCAATACCATCGTCTATGCCGCAAGAATACTGTTGGAACGAGTGAGGTTAGGGGTATGTGGGGCAGGGCTCTGGAGTCTGAGAGGGGAGGGGAGGGAATGAAGACGGGGAGGAGTTTCTCATATAGATGAGGTGGGGATGGGTGGGGAGAGGATAGCGCTCGACATTCACTAGATCCCGTCGATTCGGTTGAGTCTGCAGGGAAGAGCTTCCTGTATCTTCAAATGACTAATCCTCCCCGGGGTGCACCACCCTATTTGTAATCATTTATTTTTCTCCACATGTACAATGCGAGCACAATCGGTATGTCATGAAAAACCACGTGTCAATGAAAGCGAAGTCGCAAACTTGTTTATATCGTGATTTGCAATCTCAGGCACGCACACACATACATGAGAGAGAGAGCGCGCGCGAGAGAGAGAGAGAGAGAGAGAGAGTGTGTGTGTGTGTGTGTGTGTGTGTGTGCTTATTCTTGTACCGACTCCTCTGGCACCCCGTAGCCGCAGAAGACCGGCTACACTGTGTGTGTGGGTGTGATACATATTAAATCAATCCAAAAACGCCATCATATCACATACAAATGTGCGTGTGTGTGTGTGATATATATCTCTTGACGGGTTTACCTATCAGAACGATACCTGTGGATCGTGGGACGTATACACATACGTACAGTGTGGAAGAATCCAACCACAGCGCCCAGCACCTGTGTGGTGGTGGGGGGCTGACGAAAGCGACTTCCCTTTTAAACTTGAGAACATTAAGAACAAAAGGGTCAGTTTTGGATTCATAGCGGTTTTCTACAATTCAGGTATATGGCTTTTCTTTTAGACCAAAAAGTTACGTTTTCGGAATGAAGGAATGCAATCGGATTGCATTCCGTCATGGCAAATTCTACATTTACATTTAATACATTTACAAAATACGTTGCATTCCTCACAGATTTGTAAAACTTTAAAGCGCACAGCATACGCATGCCTGCCTTTTAACACCAAACAAAGTGCGACGCTAATTTATGGCACCTTCGACAGTTTGGGCTACAATGGTCCGCAATATCTTCTGAGCAACCCTGTGCGACATGCGCGCCTATTACGGAAAGATACCGTCATCATGCCTATGTTTCCCAGCTTTCCAAGAGGGTCCAGGCGTGCTGGCCTAACTTAGTCAAATATCTAATTGAACTTGCAACGTTTCGAGACGGGTTAGCAGGATCCACGATGATTGTATGCATGTGTTTCTCCATTGCCTCCCTCTCAATATCGATCCAAGGGACACAATCCGACGAGTAGAAGGCTGTAGAGGGTCCCACTGCAGTCGCAAAATGTTACTTTCCGAATTGGCTTGCGATAACTCAAGGCACCTGACAACTCCTTCAGGAACTGCCAAGTCGGATGCCTGTGGCATGATGTGTAGCATCAATAATTCGATGAAGAAGCTATTCACCACTTTCTCACGAAGTCCTTGCTTCGCCTTCTGGAATAATTTCTTGACGACCTTGACAGCCATCTTGAAATCATCGGACTGCTTTGAGATCAACTCAACGTGCATCTTTACGCACGAGGCGGACCAGCGATAACGCTGTGTACTAGGACCAAACAAGAGACGCTCAGGGTAGCACGGCCGTATATCCCCACCAATTAAGACATCCACGTCGAAGCCTTCCGTCTTTGTATGGATGTATCGCATCTTATTGATTCCCGCCTCGTGAGCTACAATGATGCCATACCCATAGCCCATCATATCTTCGGAAGTGACCAAAGGAAGCATGCCTGAGTAGTCTCCAATTTTTGCACGGCGGGCATCCAGTGGGTGACATGACATAATCTAGCGATTCTGTCTAAAACCTAATGGGACTGGTACACTATATAGTGGAACACCATTTTGCATATAGTGGCTTACCTAACACCCGAAGATGTCATCGGGTTTTCGGGATCTTGTAAATGCGTAATGTATGTCAATCAAATTTTGAACCGCCAGCAAAATCACAGTTCCACTATATATTGTACCATTTCCATTATATCGATAGAGCGCGGTCCTCGTCGAGTATTATCGAGGAATGGTTCGATATTATCGAGGTATCATCATTCCTTAAACCCTAATCTCAATGTTTTGTTGCTCAAGGTGGCTGATACCTAGGTGACTTAAACCGATATTTAGAGGGTCAAGATGACCTCGGACTTTTAATAAGACACTGCAGAAAGAGCAGCTCGAGAACTTGTCAACATGTGTCCCCAAAATTTTAAAGGACCTTCGAGGAAACCCCCTGCACATCTTTAAGCGAATCGGCCAATTTAGCAAGGGGTAATAAACAATAGTGTAGTAGTTCCAGTATATAGTGAAATTGGTACATAATATATTGTACCAGTTGCACTATATAGTACCAATTGTGGTGGTAAGCCAGAGTGAATACTACAAGTACACTATATACTAGGCGGATCGATCTCAAAAAGAGCTCTCCACTAGGCCATCTGACCGTAGGATCATGTGCGCGACAGTGCTTCGCTTTTTGCATCCCAACATACCATACGATGACGCGTGGGTGGCGTCGCGGTAAATGTACGCGACTGCAGTGGCACTGTCATCGTTAGCGTCTGGCGATCGTGAGATCGGAGGTTCGTCCGTGTCGCCCGTTGGGATTCGCGCTTTGCTGCTGATGCTGCTGCTGCTGCTGATTAAGTAGGGTAATTTGGCCCGGTTTCAAATCATAAGGAGCAGAGGTGTGTACCGGTTCCCCTATATAGTGGTACGCCACTATATAGTGTACAAAAACCACTAGGTTTTGTACCAACACCCCATCCTTTCAAGACGTTGTTTTGTCTCTTCCAACAGTTCTTCATACTTGTCGCTTGTAAAGTCATGGAAACCCACAACAACGTCGAGGTCTGCATTTTCCACATCGGTGCCTTTGGCACAAGAGCCACCTTACATTACCTCGACGACCCCTTCCCCGCTTAAATCCTGCTGGATGCGTCGGGAAGTGCGCTGTTGCCTTCGCACACGTGTCGCGCTGCTAGTCGCCAAGCGCGTATGACGCATGCGCTGACTCTCCATAGTGACTTATAAAGACATGTCAACGCGTTATGCCGGGTTTGATCTGATTCATATCGGTGTATCAAACGTTGTGTTGAAGCACGCACGACTTTATATGTATTCGAGACGTTCGAAGACGAAACAGCTTGCGTCAAGAGACGGTTTCTAGCGTTGACTGCGGTAATGATGCTGGCACCTTTGGTGCGTCGGCTGAGAGTGCATGCATGCGAGCAGCGTTTGTGATCATGCAGGTCAATGGATACGCATTGTAAGATCACCTCACTTACACATTGAACTAAATGTAAACATGCTTCGTACGCATGAGATGGCCCGAATCCCCTTCACGCAGAATGCATGCGTCCCGAAGTTTTCCAGGGCCCGCTGTATAGTGGGTGCGCCATGTTATATTTGAAATGCTCGGGCCATATCCTTGGCTCCAGCGCATGGTATATTGTCAATATATATATCCATTGCGTGGTTATATGTGCAAGTTTACTTTGAAACGGACGGCTGTGAGTGCGGTGGTATAAATACAATTGATCCGGTACGCTGCGTAAAGATTAGAATCTTGCAGGCTCCTCTTGGTCGCAATCTCCACATATCTTACATATGATGTGATTACGACTTCGTTCGAGAAATTGCGGACTCGTCCCATATTGTGAACGCGCAGAGCGGATGTAGCGCACAAGCCAATCGCGTGCCTTATATCGGTATAATCGATCAAGAATAGAATCGCCCCCGCAGCCAATCAGGATTCGGAAAGATCGACGGCATGCACAGCATAATAAGTTAGTACGGGTAGTGCGACAGTCACCAGCTACCTGTATATCATTACCATTTGGCCGCATAAGTGCTGTAACCAACTGTATCTGAATAGGCTTTCGCTTTTTAGCTCATTTACAGCAAAGTTTGCATCATACCAGCCTTTATTCGTCAGCGGTTGGTACTCGTTGACCGATTATGAGAGAAGCCATGACTAAATTTATTACTTTTTGGAGCGCATCTCTTGCGATGCTGCTCGTATGTACAACTCGCGATGGCAGCTCGGTATGGGCACAAGACCCTGAGGCTGAACCCGAAATAAGCCTGAATGCGGATGACACGGATGCGAGGGAGGGCAGTTGGACTGCCAACGTGACCACTGATGATGGCATCATCGTGAACATGAACATGACTGTTAGTAACATGAATGGCAACATGAGTGGCTGGAACTGGACTGTCAGTAATATGACTGCTGGCTGCGACCCATTATACTGCCCTTTCCTGCCTATGGGGACATGGCCTCTTATTTCAAGTTGTGCAAATTGCACTGAGTCAGATTTGGTAAGGCATCGTTTAAATGCATGTATGCACGGCGTACATCACGATATGCATGCATTCCTGCCGTGATTGCGACGACTGCTGGATCACTTGCGACTCGAGAGACAGGAGTATTGACACGCGCTCCCACCCACACGCGCCACGCGTCGGCACCGTCATGTCAGCGTATTGTACCTCATACTTGTACAGTCACGGCTGCCATCGCATGCCAGGATGGATCGTAGCATCACAAATGTGCCCTATACGTGCGTATAAATATAGTGCATACACAGCGTGCTGCATGCGTATATATGCAATGGCAATTATCTCAATTAATAGTAGACGGTAATAGTATCAGTAAGCTATTCAAACACGTCACAATAATAAAGTGCATAATTATCAGTTGCGGACTTTGCCGCGCATGTGCTGCGCTTCACCCTTCGTTCACCACGGTAAGAACCGATCGAAATACACCATATGGTGGTTTTTCGGAAAAGGCGTATTTGCATTTTGAAATTAATGTGGTGTCAAATCCTCAATGTTCGTGATAAGGTAGTGTTAACACGTGGTGGACTTATGTACATAATTTTCCGATTTGTTCGTTATCTATTTGGGTCTACCGTTGGGTGAGGGGCGAAACTATCTACTTGGTTGTTTGTGTATGTCAACCCACACACGAGAACACAATTCCGTAGAGGTATATCACATTTATAGCCCCGCAGATATTGTTGCAGATATTCGGCTTATATCTGCATGATTGTGCAGCGGTGTACGCGAGTTATAGCAGCATCACTATCGTGAATGATGTGCATAATCATGCGACCATTTCTATACAGATCTATAATGAAGTACATCGCTTCATCGATGGGGCGAGGGCAATCTATACCTTATCATAATATACTTTAATATAGCTTAATTAGGGTTCATCCTGTGATTAAATAAATCCTTTGAATGAATCCCGATGAGCCGACGAACGATCTTGGAGTTTTGAATCATCGGTAGTTCGGGTAAAGTGATGTTAAACTTAGATGATATTGTGAAAACCCGATGACACTTATGGATTGCATCTTAGTGAGGCTAACAAAACTCATGTTGCGTTGTGGATGTTCATATTGCCAGTCCAAAAATATATACCATCAGCCTTAACCCCTATGGAGCGGATGGAACCTTTTGCGAAAAACATATATTTTACAAATGCACTGTGTTCGTGGTATATGGTATCATGTTAGGTGCACGAGATTCGAGATATGTTCCACAACCCATAGACGGTCATGTTGAGCTATTGCATGCATGCGCACATGATATATACAACGATATATCGACAATATACAAGCAAAAAACATGCCGTTCCAGGAACCAAATTTGTGAAATTTGAGTTCTCGCAACCGCATAATCGAGTAATAAGTCATCCCATGACCATAAAACAATCTCCTTTATTCATGTTTTGGAATAGGTAATGATCTTTTTTGCCAAACGCGTCGATATATCGAAATATTCAAGCAAGTAGGCGAAAAAAACACCAAAAAACAAGAAAAAACATTAGTTTTACAATGTTTTCCATACTTAAGGCGTAAATGGAGTGTTTTTAGCAATAAATGAATATCGGGAACGTATATATGGCCCGTATGAAGTGCATGGTGATGTGATATGATACAAACCATTGAACCGGCATACCCATGTCGATGTATGCCACCAACACCGCGATTTCTCACACTTTAGGATAGATTTTACACATATTACATCCCATGACTCGAGCAACTTTGGGGATTCGCTCACAACGAAATGCCCCGTGCGTAAGGTATATATAATAGGAATATGTGCAAAATACATTCTTGAGCATTAATGATACCTATCGCGGTGGGCGTGCGAAGCTTGGATGTGCGATTGCAACGAGTCTTGTCAGTTCGAGCTGTGAATGTACTATGATCTGAGTGGTCAAAGTGTTCGTATACGGTACAAACCGCTCCATAGGGGTTAAGTTTGAAGGTGGTGGCGGTGATTTATTGGACGCTCAAACAATCATACACAGTTTATGTATTTTATGATGCATGCTCCTGCCATCCAAATTGGCGCTGACTCGTCGATGGAGTCTAAAATGTGACGTACGGCAGTGGTGTTCAACGGTCTCGTCCACGAGCATAATATACTTACATGCGTGTTGTGTGTGCGAGTGTTATTGCAACTGTGCGCGCTTACATTGAACTGAGGGTGCACAGTTCCACACAGCGACGACCTGCACGTTTGTGCAGCTATGGGGCACAAATCATACCTCAGAATTGCTACAATGAATTATCATTGCACTAACATGTTGTGATATATATGTGGTATGATAAGAAGTATACTATATGACCACTTCCGCGACTCAGATGGGATGGATTGGCTGTTTTGTGTACCCACCCATATGGAGCACGATTCTTATGGTTTAGCATTTTGGAGAACCAATTTTCATGTTGAGAATTCGTTATTTGATGTCCCCGTGTGTCCTTTGTGTGGGATTTTAAGCTAAATGGGGAATTTTAGGTCGAAAATCGAGTGAAATGCCCAATATATACAATTTCAGCGATTTGGACTATTGCAAAGTTACGAATCTAACACCATAATGGGGCGCATTGACGACATTTTCCAGTTCCATAAACTAAACAAATGCGATTGCACATTTTATCGCAAGTTTACCGCAACTCTCACGATATCTACAAAATTCCCAGTACAAATCCATCCCAACTGAGTCGTGGAAGTGGTCATATATCTATATATATACATACATACTAGTATATCGTTCTCTAGTTACACGTGATGCATGCGCGTGCATGTCCGTGCGCATCACTTATAGCAGCATATGACACATGCATTGGTGCATACATGTGTCGGTGTGTGTGTGTGTGCGCGCGGGTGTGTGCGCATCAATATGGGGGAGTTTCTGCATTCATTAAATGACATACAATAACGGTTTTCTTTTTGGTATTTTCAGGTTTGTTTACCATGGTGCAGATTTGTGCCAATGCCAACATGGCAGTTGATCACGCCATGCGCTGGATGTGTTTATAACACGTCGATGATATCCTCCATCATGAGCAACATGAGTGCTCGAGCAGAAGAGCCTGAGGATAGTGCTGGATTAGAAGAGCCTGAGGATTCGGGCTAATGCAATTCATGGAGAAAGTAGACTAATAAGTGCTGAAGATCTTTAGGCTTAGAAATAAAGGTGCAGCTGTGATATATGCAGCACATACATGCCCGTATATGTCTACAAATTACCTCGACCCAGATGATCAATTTGACTTACTTAGTATATATACACCTATTATTGTGTAATGTAAACAACAACACATTTCACCCACGGGGGTTCGAAATGACCATCTGAGGGTTTTGTGAATTGTTAGTATCGGGCGGCTCCAATGACATGTGCGCTATCGATGTCAATTACTAATTACCTATCATAACGTTGCCGAAACGAGGGTGAAGTCCATTTAAATTTTAGGGGTAAGTTTACATACGGGGCCGACATTTCATTTAAATCCACATCGGGGGCCGACATCTCATTTTAATCCACATCGGGGGCTGACAAGCCTAAACATTAATCCACATCGGGGGTAGACATGTCATTTTAATCTACATCGGGGGCTGACATCTCATTTTAATCCACATCGCGTGTAGACATATCTCATTTTAATCCACATCGGGGGTATGCGTTACATTCAACGTAAGGATATAATGTAAACGAAACATAATTATGCAAATCCAACCGGTAGATATGTAAAATTGTAAATCATATTGCGATGAAAATATCTACCGGTTGAATTTGCGAAATGATGTTTTTTTAGCGTCCAGCAGTGAAAAGCTGTTTCATTTCGCCAAACAAGACAGTCTTTCATCGTTTGCGGCCCCACCAAACAACATTATTTCGCAAATCCAACCGGTAGATATGCTCATCGTAATACGAGTTACATATCTACCGGTTGGATTTGCGTAGTTATGTTTCGTTTACATTATTATATCGTTGCGTGTGTCTTCTGTCTACGCATGCTATGAAATGTCAACCCCCGATGTGGATTAAAATGAGATGTCTACACCCGATGTGAACCGTTTAGGCTTGTCAGCCCCCGATGTGGATTAAAATCAAATGTCGGCCCCCGATGTGGATTAAATGAGATGTCCGGGATGTGGATTAAAATCAAATGTCGGCACCCGATGTGGATTAAAATGAAGTGTACGCCCGATGTGGATTTAAATGACATGCCGGCCCCCGATGTGGATTTAAATGAAATGTCGGCCCCCGATGTAAACTTGTCCCTAAAATACAATCTAACTTCTTATTTGGGTGACTATGAATCACATGTAAATTGTAGGGCGTGGGTATATGAATTGTATTACAGGGTTTGTAAGCACACCGAACGCATAATGCGTGTATAATTGTGTGATACAACTTCTCAGATTAGTGCATATAACATATTTGCAAAAGAATGAAAGACAGTAGTGGCATTAAATCATCGATATAATTTGGGAAACGTAGCCGCAGTGTGCGCTTTCTCACACAGACCGCCCAAGGGGGCGGGGCAACCCTTAAATGCGTAATAGTGCACCCCCCGGTCTGCCTTTGTTAGCGCACCGGAAACATTTCGTCACCGCTCTCTTGGTGTCGTCGGGATATCGAAGCCAAGCCAGGAGTGAGTTGGCTCCCATGCGTGTACCCCGCCAGGGCCTTGTTCTTACGCTTCGGTGGGGCAGCTAGCTGCTGCGTGCTTATTGGACTGCTTGGCGCGAAGGCCTCGATCTTATCGAACTGCTTGACGAGTCTTAGGATCTATAAATAGTGATGGGATTTTCCACTGTTTGAGATGGGTCGAGCGTAATCCATCGCGGCGATAATGCATCCGCGACGGGACTCGAGCCCATGACCTCCCGATTCGATCACGGTCGCTCTACAAACTGAGCTACGCGAAGTCTTTGATGACATCGGCGCGCGTTCAGTGGTACTCGTTCAGTTTCTGATATAATTACAGATCGCGATTCGGCAGCTTCGATGACGTACCAACATCCGATGACTGCTCGCGATCTCTAACATATCTCCCACCTTCAAAAATCAGATCGTCACCTGCCGATTCGTGTTTCAGTTCTTGATCACAGTTCGGTCGATGTGATGACGTGGCAGCTTATTATGAGTTGAATAGCAGTTCTTGGGATGCAACCCGAATCATCCACGTCATCAGCGCGGGTCACATCGTGCCAACACGCCGTTAAATCAGACACCGAGTCTGTGAGCCTTTACGAGAATACTAATCTTAGGATCTATAAATAGTGATGGGATTTTTCACTGTTTGAGATGGGTCGAGCGTAATCCATCGCGGCGATAATGCATCCGCGCGCGACGGGACTCGAACCCATGACCTCCCGATTCGATCACGGTCGCTCTACCAACTGAGCTACGCGAAGTCTTTGATGACATCGGCGCGCGTTCAGTGGTACTCATTCAGTTTCTGATATAATTACAGATCGCGATTCGGCAGCTTCGATGACGTACCGACATCTGATGACTGCTCGCGATCTCTAACAACGAGAGCCCTAAGCAAGTCAACCAAGGCCTTGTCCACGCCGGCGGGTGGATACAGCCACTGCCCAACCGCTCCACCCTCATTCGCATGTCTCTGCGCCCAGGTGACATATATCTGCGTCACGAGGGCCTGCAACGCTCGCAAGCTCACCCCGCGATAAAATCCGACGGGAGCTAGCGGGTAGCGCACCCTAACCGCAGAATAGAAATCCGGGTCAATGCGTGGGCAACCAGCTCGACAGCAAACACGCCACAACCACACACTGAACGGCATGAGATCGGCCAACAAAAGCCAGCCCATCATCATCCCAGTGGATGTGAAAAGCAAATCAAGAGCAGGGCGGGGCCGTGACAAGATACCACAAACTCATACATATTCCCAACCCAGATGCAAGGCAGCATGGAAGGATGATACGATGTGACGCCACAACCACACACGCACGCTCAGCCATTAACTACGAGATAAATGCCTATTACCCGCAGCTTAAGGTGGCTTAAGCCACCTTAACTTAAAGGGCTCATGGGGGCTTCTTCGGCGGTGCTTTCAAAATTTGGAGACCTGTGTCGTCAAGATCTTGAGCTGCTCTTTCTGCAGTGTCTTATCAAAAGTTTGATCTGAGTTCATCTTGACCCTCAAAATCTCGGTTGAAGTAGGGTGGGTATTTCCCAATTTTCCTTAAGATGGCTTAAGCCACCTTAAGCTAATTAGCTCACCGGGGGCTTCCTCTAAGACGCTTTCAAAATTTGGAGACCTATGTTGTCAAGATCTCGAGCTGCTCTTTCTGCAGTGTCTTGCCAAAAGTTTGATCCGAGGTCATCTTGACCCTCAAAATCTCGGTTGAAGTAGCATGGGTATGCAAAAACCGGGAAAATCGCTCAAATTTTACTAAATGTTGCACCCTCTTGGATACTTCCCAAAATTGCTCACCGGGAACTTGGGCTCGCCTAATAATGCACATCATAGTGTCTAAAAGAAGACAATGTCGCCGTCATTTTGAGCTTAAAAAATCTAGCTTCCGGTACCGATAGCTCCCGTAATAATTGAAAACGTTAAGGTGGCTTAAGCCACCCTAAATCGCTGTTAGGGTGGCTTAAGCCACCCTAAATCGCTGTTAGGGTGGCTTAAGCCACCCGAAGGGTAATAGCCATAAACACGCCCGCAGCCGCAAACGCTTAGCCATCAACTACGAGGTCAACACGTCCGCAGCCGCAGACGCTCGGCCATCAACTACGAGGTCAACACGCCCGGAGCCGCAGGCTACGTTCAGACACCTTGCCATCAACTATGAGGTCAACACGCCCGCCAGCACAATCACACTTCAACACCAACGACCACACCCATACCGCCACACCATAACCTCTTCTTGTCCTTCCAGCAGATGTCTCCCAAGCCACACTGTACAGTAATCACTCAGTAATAAGAAGGAAACCAGGGGAGAAGTCCTTCCCCGGAGACTCTCGGCCCCACTTCCGGAAATCCCCTAGGTCCCGTTTCGGCCAGCTCGGCCAACCATCCAAAAATGCCCGCCGCAGGCGCGGATTTGTTCGCTTAAGTATGGTGGAATACTGAAAATCGTCCAAAATAGTATGTATCCGAGGTTTTATGTGGTTATGAGTCTCGGCCCCACCCTGAAAAAAAGTTCGGCCCCACATCGGCCCCACCCCATTTTTAGAGAGGTCTCTGACTCGGCCAGGGGCCGGTTAATCGCGAACATGACTTCTCCCCTGGAGAAACCGCCAATGGGCAGTGCAGCGCCTTGTTGTGGGGTTTACTATGAATATTGTCGGGTCAGTCTTTCCTGACAAGCAGCAGAAATGAGAATACAGTGTTAAGCTAAGAAAATGGGGTGTCAAGTGGGGGGCGGGGGGCGGGGGGCACCATTTGGTATACTGCTGGCTGGCCCCAAATCTCCGGTTTTCTTGACTGGGTGATTATCAAGCCATCGCCCGTGGGAAGAGAACATTTCAAAAATATTTCCTTACGCTGACAAAACCTACACTCACACAAACACTGCTGCCCACACACATACTCAACACGTCGCCAACGCAACACGTGCCAAAATCGCGATGAACAAGCCACAATCCCCAGTTACCCTGCACTCGCACCCAAGATGAGGTGCACTGCTTCGAGAGACCCCATTCACCCCCCTCTCCCCATCGCGCCCGCCTCAGCCTTTTGCAAACATCCCAACCATGACCCCCTTACAGTAATTGTCACTCCCCCTTCATCAGTCACGCTCCTATCCTAATTTATTCTCAGATCGCATGCCTTGAGCATATCTTGTTCACCCGTCAGCTCAATCTCCCTCTCACTGTATAGATTTTACACAACGCTTCGCCAAACTCTACATCAACATCACAGCGACCAGCCCAATCCGATCGAGCATCGCAGAGCGACAAGCACGACATCGCAAGTTAGCTTCGCGACATGACGACGCGTGACGTCTCGCCTCTAGCGATGCAGGCGAGGGCGAACGCAAGCGCTTGTTGACACCAAACGCCACAGTCACTAGGAACCAATAGTCACAAGGCATCCGAAACGGCAATGGCATCGTGCAGTGGTTGACAATGCCCCCTACCTAGAGTGCCATCGACTCCCTCCCTACCACCACCGTGCGTGATGAATTCCACCTCCACCACCGTTCCCGCCACACCCACCGCGCCGCCTAGCATTACGCCTACCCCTTGCACCCCTTCCACCGTTCCACACCCCCCACGTGACGAGCTTTGCACGCCTACCGTCCCTTCCCCTTCCACAGCCCCGCCGTCTCTAGCCCGTGCCACATATATATGAAGAGGTTGTGCACGCCCGAGACACACTGCTCCTCACACAGCAAATGCATGAAGCCGACCGTCACCTCTATCTTGCTGATCGTGGTGACACGGAAGCAAAAACGGATGCTACGGAGGTACGGTGCACCTACTCTCGTACTTTTTCCTTGCTCAAATTCCCTTGTCGATCACTAGCTCACTTACCTTACGTGTTTCCCACATCACAGGTAACTATGATGGTGATATCGTAGGAATCGATGCGACCTATAATATGACAAATATGTGGGGCCTCTCCCTATATTTGCTCACCGTGGTGACGGCACAAGGCAAAGGATATCCGGTCTGTTTTTTCTTGCCTAGTGGGGAGACGAAGGAGGCTCTGGTGGAGGTGCTTCTACAAGTAAAGAAGCTAGTGCCGACCTGGGAGCCGAGAGTAATGCTCTGTGACAAGGGCGACTCCGAGTTGGGTGCCATCACCGCCGTCTTCCCTAATGCCGTGATCAGTGTCAACAACGGAGCCAGACCGTCTCCGTCGGAGCCCGGTATTCGCTGGTTCCATCGGAGACGGAGGCCACGGTTACGCGGCTCCGTTGGATACGGGGCAGATCGGAGCCTGAATTTTGAGGCTCCCCCGGAGACGGAGGCTGCGAGCCCGCGGCTCCGACGGAGTCGGGACACGTCGGAGCCGGATATCTGAAGCTCCATCGGAGACGGAGCCTGCGTGCCCACGGCTCCGACGGAGACGGGAAGTGCCGGATCCTGAATTTCGAGGCTCCATCGGAGCCGGAGCCTGGCAAAAGTCGTGGACCGGTGGTCGGAGACGGGTCGGTCCCGTTGTTAACATTGTTAACACTGGAACATTTGGTCTCGACGGGGACGGGTCACATCGGAGCCGGATAGTTTCAAGCTTTATTGCGGACGGAGGCTGCGCGCCCGCGGCTCCGACGGAGACGGGACCCGTCGGGGCCTCATATTTGAGGCTCCATCGGAGACGGAGCCTGCGTGCCCGCGGCTCCGACGGAGACGGGAAGTGTTGGAGCCTGAATTTTGAGGCTCCATCGGAGACGGAGGCTGTGTGTCCGTGGCTCCGATGGAGACGGGACACGCCGGAGCCTGAATTTTGAAGCTCCATCGGAGCCGGAGCCTGGCTAAAATCGAAACCCGGCGATCGGAGACGGGTTGACGCTGGCTCCGTTGTTGACACTGGCCGTGATCGTGTTGTACGACTTTCACGTGAAGCAGGCTTGGAATCGGTGGTTACGGGCTTCGGCCCACGGAGTCTCAAAGGACGACCAGAAGCTCGTATACAGGGCACTTTGTCACATCTCCAACGCTCCTTCGGTTGCAGCTTGCCACGCCCGCATACAATCTTTCGAGACCGGCGAGCTTTTTGAGGCCAACCCGCAACTTCAAAGGTGTGCCTAACATACTATATGCCAACGCCTCTCAATCACATTTCCAGGGTGTGTGCTCACTAAAGTCGGTTTGCATCACAGGTGGTGGAATTCGGAGTGGAAACCGTGTGTGGAGCTTTGGTGCCAAGCGTACCGTGTGAGCTGCTACACCAGAGGGCTGAAGACGAACACCCACACGGAGGCGTTGAACCGCACCATCAAGCACATGTTGGCCCAACGTCCGGACTTGCGGGTGGATTCCTTGGTGCTCTTTATGGTGGAAGTGGTGCTTGCGGAGTTTGACTCTAAGTACAGGCGACAGCAGGCGATGGAGAACATCTCGATCGCCCGGGTAAAAGAGGCCACGAAATTCGAGCCGGAGCTCCTACTGTTCTTGGATCGACGAGCGTGGCGTGTTCAAGCACAACTGAACGATCGCTACGTGTCGTCCAGCTATTAAAAAGATACCGCCCAGCTATTTCACCAAGCTTGGACCGACAACGTTCGTGGTGAAGAAGTCTAACCGCACCTTGGCGTACGGGCTGGACGGGCGATGGTTGCCTCTTTTTCACCCACGTACTCGGTGGACTATAAGCTGGGCACGTGCTCCTGCCCCGACCACGTGACTTCTGGCTACATCTGCAAGCACTTGTTCGGGGTGTTGGCACACGATGGGAAGAGTGCGGACGACCTACCGGACACCCTAAAGGCCTCCGTCATCCTCACCCTCGACCTAGAGGTGCTGGAGAGGCACCCGGAAGCCAATGCGTGTAGTCCGAACACCACCCCGTTCTACTGTACACCACCGCCGACGATCCAATGTCCGCGCAGCAACAAACACGGGCGGAGTTGCGGACGTGCACCAAACACCTTAATTAACACGGTGTACTATAACACCAACGACGACAAATTGGAGGCGGTATATAAGATACTTGCGAGGTGTTCCACTGAGTTGCAAGCGGTGATGTCTAGCACGGAAGAGTTCGGTGCAAATGCCTGGAGGCGGAAACGCCGTAGTACTTATTCAGGCGTATGGAAAACAACAAAGAAAATGAGATCGATATCGGTAGGAGACGCACCTGAGTATCTTCCGAAGCGGAATGTAGGCCGCCCTCAGAATAAGGCCAGTCAGAACAGGCTCCCAAGTGCCACAGACTAGATAGAGAACTTATGAAAGTACAACTATTTTATGAATGACATTAATCCGCATACATGCTTGCTTGTTCACCACTATGTGCAAGGCTTATCTCATGCGTACAACACTGCTATAAATGATAAAACAATTTGAATATCGCATGCGTGTAACACGGGCACTGTCAAGCAAGGCAAGGGTTGCATAAAATGTTGAATGAAAAGGCAAGTAAACTCGAGTATGGAATTACAAATTACTTTACTCTAATGTTGTAACTGTACGTTGTTGCTATACGTCTCACCTTGTATCCGTACCTGCTACATAGAATTCTATAAACAGTTGGGTTGTCTAGTCCGTTTGGAGACGGGTTGGGTGGCTGATCGAGTGCTCATTGACCGGCGCCGCGGCCGCGGTTTGGGCACACCCAAAGCTGGCTGCGGTTCGAATCGACCACGCCATAGTCGGGGCCAGCCGTTTGGCGGCGGGGATATGGGTGCTTTTCCATTTTTTTCGGCCTCGTATTGATGCACATCCACAGCATAGTTCTGATCAACAGCGGCTGCGACATGCCTTGGCCTTGCACGTCAGCAAAGATCTCACGGCGAGAGGCACACGTCCAATGACCTTCCTCGAATGCACAAAACTCAGGGAATGCATCCTTCACGGCGTGACATAAGGTCTCACTCAGGAGGTGGGGTTGAAGGAGGTTGTATGTTGTATCTGCGGCATAAGGTGCAAAAAGCAAAGAAATAAACAAACCAAGCAAGGTGCAAGAAGGCAATTGACAATTTCATTCAAATAATAGAAGCCAAGCAAGGGTGGTAAGTTTTCACACAGCTACGCCCACTTCCGACGAGCTAGGCAGGCAAGGAGGTGCAACATGGAACGAGACACTATTACGTGCCCACACTTACGGAACTCCTCAACGAAGGCGGGGACACACGGTCCGCCGTAAACAACGACGTAACCGTGGGGGCTTTTGGCAGAAGTGTCCTTGGCAGGGCTTGGGAACTTTTGCCCATCGTGCAATCTACACTACACACATTCGTCTATATGGTTGAACCAAGCATATCTCACGGCGGCTTTGAGAATGCAAACAAATGCGGTGACTCGGCCGGCTCGATATTCTTCTGATAGCAAACGAGCAAAGGCTAAGCAATTTGCACTCTTCCCGTTGATTACTCCACCTGGCGGGTTCATGAATACACGGCCAAACCAGGGCAACTTCCAACCGTTTCTGCGGCGGCAGTAATAGGTGACGGCTTGTACTACCAAGTTAGCTAACAAAGCTTCGGAAAAGGAGTCTATGTCAATTTTGCTCAACACTCTCCGCCCGGACTCATCAATCAAGGCAGAGGGGGAGAACCAACGGTCACTTTGAGAGGATAATAAGAAAGGGTCCCATGGTTCGTCGGAAGGGGGAATATCAGTGGTCGGCGGAACTGGGGGGATGAGAGCTGGGCGTTTCCGTTTACGCGGGGCGGTTGTGGCTGCATGCTGAATAAGCTTTAAGCTGACTGCCACACCGGCTTGGGTTGCGGTTTCCACGGCGGACTCCAAAACGTGCTGGCGGTTGGCTCTGAGAACTGGGTTGAGAGCCATGAGGTGGGTTATATGTGCCGGCAAACAGGGTCCAGTTGTCTCGGTGAGATTTATAAAGACTGAGGCATCCAATACATATTTTTCGGCTTGCCTTCCGGTGAATGGGAGGCCTAGAGCAGGTCCCCCTTGATCAACATATGACGCGATCGTTTTAACTTCGGTGCCGCAAGGAGCCAATCGCAAGGAAAAAAAGAACGTGGCGATCGCGAAGAGTGCATAGCACATGCTAGCAAGCGAGGAAGCGACAAGCCTGCGCTCGACACCGGCTGCGGACTTTTCTAACATAATGCTGCTTGAAAGTGTGTCACAGTCTGCAAGTTTTTCTACTTCCGCTCGAACGACCTTTCGCTTTCGTGACAAGGCTTTGGAGATCGGCATGGAAGGGACACCACCTGAGAGTTGCAGAGTTGAAACTTGAAAACCTGTGGAGGAAGGTGGGCAAGCCATATGTCAAAGAAATATTTTAAAATGTCGGAACCGCAAGGAGAGAGAAGAGTGTCCTAGATCTTCGCGTTCATGCGAGGACGTGCCACGAGGGAAGGGAGAATGGGTGAGGGAGAAGAAGCAAAGGGGAACCAATTTGTTAGCAAGAGATGCGGAAAGCAAGGGGGTGGGGAGTCTAGAGCAAGGTTGCATAATGTCCGATGCGCTAGGAGAGAGGAGTGGAAGGGATCTTCGCGCTCGACGTCGTCCACACGTACGGACGCACATGTCCATACGCGTGGACTATCTATATTCGACTGTCCACTTGGTGTCCATGCGGTGTCCAAGCGGTGTCCTTGCGGTATCCGCACGTCCGGTTACGATGTCCATGCGTCGTCCATATGCTGTCCTTACGGGATTACATACGGTGTCCGCATGTGCGATTATGATGTCCATGCGTCCATACGGTAATCACCCACCTGTAAGAAAACAGAGAAATCCAGGTCAGTCAGCTTTTCTCATCGAGTTGGGTACCCCCCCTCCCCCCCCCGCCAGCGTCAGCGTCATAAGAGAACGCTATGGATAGTGGACCGCGATCTCGTGAGCCAGCCAGCGAATTCCATAACCATCCACGTGGACACCTTCCCTAGCCAGCCCGTTCTCTTAAGGGTGTTCATTTTCCGAGAAAATGGACCCTGAGAGCCGTGCGCAGCTTAAAGAATTAAAGCAAGATTTTGATGACGATATTATATCTGAAACAGACTATCAGGAACTTAAACCTTTAAGGCAAGTTTTGTGCAAAAAATCATGAAAACCCATCAAATATACCATATTTGTCGATTTCCAGGCAAAGTTTTCTTAGTTTAAGAAATGCCTCTCCAGCTAGGCAGCCAGCGGTCATTTTCCTTATTTCAGGCCATCTCATAAGTCGGAAAATCCAGCCAGCTTTTCTCATCGAGTTGGGTACCCCTCCCCCCCCCCGAAACGCTGGCTATTTCCTTAACGTCGAGTTTCCTTAAATGTGAGTGATTGCGTATCTTGTCCTTACGGGATTACGCCACGGTGTCCGCATGTGCGATTATGATGTCATGCGCTATCCATACGTTGTCCTTACGGCCGGCCATACGTTGTCCGCATGTCTGGTTACGATGCCCATGCGTCGTCCATATGTCGTCCTTACGGGATTACATACGGTGTCCGCATGTGCGATTATGATGTCCATGCGTTATCCATACGCTGTCCTTACGGTCGTCCATACGTTGTCCGCATGTCTTGTTACAACGGCGTCCATATGCTATCTATACGGGTTTCCATACGGTGTCCCTGCGCCGTCGTGCGGGTGACTAGTGCCTCTGTCCATGCGTATGGACACCATGTGAACATGTTTTCTGTCCATACGGTGTCCATACGGCTGTCCATACGGTGTCCATACGGCTGTCCATACGGTATCCATACGAAATCCTTACGATGTCCATGGGACATTTTCATATGGACATCATAATTACGCGTCGTCCGTATGGTTCTTACATATGCATCAAGGTTTCGCCAGAAATCTGTTCAGACCGTCCATACGGTTGTCCATATGGGTCCTTACGACGTCCATGCTCTGTCCATATGCAAATCCACACGGATGAATGGGCAAATAATTTGTAGGGCTTGAGCCTGAGCCGGGGGGGAAAGCGTTCATTAGCTAATGAACGCCTTTCGCCTCGAAAAGCGCGCCTTGAGCCTGAACTGAGGGGGAAAGCGTTCATTAGCTCATGAACGCCTTCCGCCTCGAAAAGCGCGCCTTGAGCCTGAACCGGGGGGGGAAAGCGTTCATTAGCTAATGAAGAGTTTCGTCTTGTCCCAGGCTGCCAGGAGAACGGATGTGCAGCGTGCTGCCGAACGCGCCCTTCAAGGACCTGGTGGGTCCAGAGCGTTTACTGGAGCAGGCGCTAATGTGGATATGTCTCAAGTGGCCACCCCATCTGAGGCAAGGAAGGCAGCCGAGGAGGTCGCACATGGATGGCACGCTAAGCTGAAAGTGGATCATTCAACCAAGTTAGATTATGCGGAGAAAGCTGAGCTGTGCAAGAAAATCGAGATGGAGCACCGGCCGGTGGCCGAATCCGACGTCGACCGACGAGGCGGCGGAGCAAGGGAGTGTGTTCCGTCTCCCCATCAAGTGCCTGTACCACGCGAAGGGGTACGAGGCTTGCCGGGATCAAGAGAGGGGCTGGGTGAACGAGATCAAGTCCGGCAGGAAAGAGAACCCGTGGGCCCCTTTCAATGCGGGTCTCGTTGCGATCGACGATGTCAAAACCCGTGCCGAATTCTCCCTGAAAAAAGTAGCACTGAGGGGAGAATACAGAGGCAAGGTTTTTGGGCACCAGCATTGTTATCAAGCCACCGACGAGTGTAACGAGGAAGTCCCGTTGGAGGTAGCTTTCCAGTTCTTCGAGAGCAAGATCTACATCGGTCTCACGCCTGACATGATTCGGTTCTTTGGCGAGATGCAGACCTCAATCGATCAGAAGCAGAAAGGTAAAGACAACACCCAGTTCATGCAAGGGCTCCGCTCGACCCTTTTCGAAAAGCATGGGGTCGTGTACACCATCTACCGAGAAGCGTTGATGGTTGATCTCCGAGTTCGAAGCCAGCGTCCCCGAGGACGCCGAAGAGGGTGACCCTCATCAACCTGGGCGGTACCAGGCCGGAGGGCTGGTGGGAAAAATGGCGAGATACGAATCAGAGCATGGATTTGCAATCCCGGATCCCATGAAATACCCCAAGGGATTCCAGTACATCGAGGAGCAGGCGACGGGGGAGCAGGAAGAGGAAGAGCAGGCGGTGACGGTGCTGAACGATATGACATCGACGCTCACCTCGATCGGGTCACAAGTTGGTACCCCGTAATGTCTCACTTGAACCAGTCGATGGAGACGCATGTGAATCAAATAGCGATGTCCAAGCATTCCGTGTTCGGCAGCACGCTTATCAATGTCTACTTCATGCACTGGACCGTTGCCAATTTCCGGCCGCAGACGTGGGACCTCTGCGTTAGCATCATGGAGGCTTACAGAAGGTTTGACCTGAAGGGCATGAAAACCCCTTTGGCTTCGAAGACCAAAAAGCGCAAGGCCTCATCTTCGCCCGCTAGCGGACCCTCCAAGAAAGCTGGCAAAAAGGCCACCTCCAACCGACAGGTAAATTGTTTTTTGCTTCTGCTTCAAACCGTGTTTTCCCTCCCAAAGCATTCTTTTCTATATTTTGAGACATGCTAAAAATGTTTTTTTGCGACTTACAGCTGGAAGACGAGGTGCAACGAGGAGGCGGGGACGGAGCGGGGGGCTCGTCTAGCTAGAGGGGCAGGAATTTTGGTGGAAGAAGCTCAGTTTCTCCACAATGCCAAATCCATGGGTATGACGTTCTGGATTAACTTGAGCGGCTTGGCGGGGGATGCGGAGTTCGACAAGGTGGACACGTATCTGCGCCTGATTATTGAGAAGGAGATCTCACTAAAAGAGGGGGGCAATATGATAAGCCAGTTCAAGAAGGAACGCATGGTGCAGAAGCACTTGGTGTCCGCGGCAGGATTGCAAACCTGGGACGAATTCAAGACGGAGTTCACCAGCTACTGGAGCTCCCAAGAGAAAATCGAGTCGTTGATCGGCTGATTACAGTCCGCGAAGGGGGAGCGCGCCGGGGGGGTCTGGGGAAGTTCCGCTAGCGATCTTCAATTTCGTCGAGAACGCGCGGGCAAATCTCAAAGAAGCGCAGGCGCCAAGCGCGGCTCACATCCTAGGCTTGCAACAGGTCGAGATGGAAGTCGACATCAAACTGTATCGGGAGGCGTTGACCGACGGGCCGGAGCCTAAGGTTGCAGGAGAGGCGGACCTGGAGGGCGACGAGCCAACACATCTTCGGGACGTGACGATGTACCCTCGTTGGAAGATCGTCAAGGGCAGCATGGACGATTTGAAGGACATCCCGAGACTGCCCTTCACGGGGGCGGTCATCGACTGCGATTACGCGCTCGACAAGGAGAAGACTCCCGACGCGATGACCAAGGAGGAGGTGCAAACTTTCCTGGAGTCTTTCAACGCCAAGACCACCGCCCCGGCATGGACAGTCGCTTTCTTTTGCGGTGTCGTCCAACAAAACGATTTTCTGGAGGTGATTGACAATTACTGCTCCGGCCGCGCGGAGCGAATCTGGTGGCACAGGCAGAACGTGCACATGAACCCCAACAACTCCGTACGCTTCAATGACATTGAATGTGGGATCCTGGGGTACCACGTAAAGAGCGATGCCGCGGGGGAGTCTTCTAAAAAGCCGCAGTGGATGTACAACTTTGAGCTGGGGGAGGCTGAACGTTACAGCCGCGCGTCACTTATGCGCGGCTTCCCGGTCGTTCACCGGATGTTCAAACGCGACGGCAAAGTCGTCAATAACCATCAGAAACCCCTATCTCTGTTGATGGAGCTGATTCAGTGCCACATGCTCGGTGACAATCCGGGCAAGGTGGATGACGACGGCCATCCACTCAACTGGATTCTCGACGCTTGCTGCGGCGCGTCGGCTCAACGTCCATGGCCGCCATGAGGTGTGGTTTGAACGCGATCGGTTTCGACCACGACCCGTACATGGTCAGCTCTGCGCAGCAACGGCTGACCAATTTCGACGCCGAGCCCGATCCGGATGCCGAGACGAAGCCAAAAAAGAAGACTGACCCGACGAGTAAGGGGAAGGGAGTAGCCACTGTCGATTCTGATGAAGAAGACTTCGGGATCAGCTCAGAGCGAGCATGGAGTCTGACGCAACGTCGCACGGCGGAGCTGAGGCGTTGCGGGCGAAGTTGGCCTTCATCGAGGAGAAGGTGTACGCAGGCAGCGACGGGTTGGTGAGCGACTCAGTGCTCACGAAATGGTTGAAGGAATTCGACACCACGAAGGCGAAGGCCGTGATGAACACGCACGCTAAGGCCAGCGCCAAAGTTTCGACTTTTCGTGACCGTCAAGCAGGCAAGGGCAAAGGCGCTGGAAAAGGTGAAGGTGGCCGCGGCAGCGGCAAGGGAGGTAAAGGGTCAGGGCTTGGGCGAGGCGCCCAAGCCCAGACCTAACTTTCCGATCACGGAAAGGTTGGACGCCTTCCGCCCCTCGGGGCGTTCAACGGAAAGAGCCCACCCTGCAGGAAAGGGTGCGGAGCAGAAGGGGGGCATGGCGCGCAGCTGGCGCGAACTCAGAGGTGATGCAGTGGATCAGCAAAGGGGCAAAGATGCGATGGGTCGACAAGGCGCCTCTGCCTTTCGATCACGGAGTGTCGTTGGGCGACGCCACCCCTCCGCAGCTGGAGTGGATGGCCGCAGAGACCGAGCGGTGTCTCAAAACGGGCGCATGGGTGCGAGCGAGGAGGCGACGACACGTATCCCGAGTGTTCCTGGTGCCGAAGCCGGGGACGAACAAGTGGCGTCTTGTGATGGACTTCCGCTGGTTGAACGCTCACTGCGCGAAATCTCGCTGCAAGATGGAGACGTTGAAGAAGCTGCGTCGGCTCGCCAAGCCGAACGACTGGTGCTTCAGCTTCGACCTCCAGGACGGTTACCACGTCGTGGGGATCGACCCCGCCTTCCAGGAGTACATGCAGTTCGACGTGCGGGGGGAATTATTCCAGTGCGGCGCCCTTCCCTTCGGCTGGAACGACTCGCCATGAATCTTCGTCAAGGTCATGAAGGTGCTCGTGGACGAGTGCCTGCGTTCTCCGAGATCCGCGGAGGATCGGCGGGAAGTGCGGAAGCTGCAAAGCGGAAGCAAAGTGCGACGACGTTGGGCAGTTCGCAGACGAGCTGGAGGATGCGGCCGCGAGGAGCATCAGCAGGGGGCGCGGGTGCTCCCTTACATGGACGACTTCCTGTTGCTGCTAAGCAGCAGGATCGAGGCGCTCAGAGCGCGCGAGCTGACATCTCGGGTCTTGGTGAGACTCGGATTGTCGCGCAACGAGAAGAAGGGGCAATGGGAGCCGACGCAGCTGGTGGAGCACCTCGGGCTCGAGGTGGACCTCAAGGCGGGACAGTTCCGCGTGACACCGGCGAGGACTGCAGAAGATTCACCTGCAGTCCAAGGCGCTTCTCAGCGAGGCGTCGCGACAGCGGAGGTGGCTCCCAGCTCGGAAGCTGGCAGCGTTCACGGGGCTCTGCCAGTCTGTGTATCTGGCAGTCCCTCCGGCGAGATTGTATCTCAGGGAGCTCCACTTCGTGCTCTCCACGAGGCGGGGATGGGGCGCGAAGGTGAAGCTCGCACGGCAGGCGTGGAGCGACATCGAGTGGTGGCTCAGGCTGCCGGCTCAGAGCCGGTGGAACGGTCGCAAGATCTGGCGCAGCCCCACGAGAGCGAAGGTGCACACCGACGCGTCTCTGTTCGCATGGGGCGGTGTGCTGAACCTCAAGCACGCGGCAAGAGGATTCTGGTCCGACGAGCTACGGCATCTACACATCACGCACCTGGAGTTGGAGGCCGTGTACAAGACGGTGCAATCCTTCTTGAGAGAGCTCACCGGCAAGGTGGTGCGCATCTACTGCGACAACCAGGCGGTGGTGGCCATGCTCTCGCACTTCACGTCGCGCAACCCGGAGCTAATGCGGCGGATGCGGCGCCTGTGGATCCTGCTGGACTTAAACGACATCGAGCTCCAAGCGAGGTACATCAGAAGCGAGGCAAACGAGTGGGCCGACCGCTTGTCTCGGGACCGGGACCTGGACGACTGGCGGCTAAACCGCAGGTGGTTTCAGTGGGCGGAGCGGGAATGGCACCAGCACACCGTGGACCGCTTCGCCTCGGAGCTCTCCGCCCAGCTGCCGCGCTACTATGCACAGTGGCACGACCCGGGGTGCGAGGGCGCGTGGACTCTTTGGCCTTTTCCTGGCTATAGGAGATGTCAATTGGGTCAACCCCCCGTGGTCCCTCCTTGACGAGGTGGCGCACAAGCTGCGGGAGGAGAAGTGCGCCGCCACGGTGGTGGCGCCCTACTAGCCGGGGCAGATGTGGTTCCAGCAGCTGGAGGCCATGGCCGACGAGGTGGTGATCTTGCCCCGGGGCAGGGACCTCTTTACTCCCAGCCGGCTGGGAGGGTCCGAGCTGCTCGGGGCCTCAAGCTGGGACGGCATCATGTTCCGCATCTCCGCCTCCCGGTGAGCCATTACCTGCAGAATGGGAGGCGGGCAGCCGGGCGGGCGCCGCAGGCGGGGCTGGCGAGTGGCCTCAAGGTGAAGGTGTACTGGCCCCAGGATGATGCTTGGTACACCGGCACCGTGGGTGACACGGGGTCGGACGGCCTAACCCACATTGCCTACGAGGATGGTGACAAGGAGGACCTGGACATGAGCAAGGAGAGGTATGAGGTGCTCCCGGTAGCGGTGCAGGAGGTGACTGGCTGGGATGCGGCGCTTCAGGAGCGCTGGAGAGGAGAGCTGGGGGACAGCTCCCTCACTGAGCTGGCAGTGCAGATGCAGGGGGCAGCATACCAGCATTGGGCGGCAAGACGGTGGGCAACTACCGGCCGAAGGCTCGGGCCTTCATGGCATTCCGTGAGGCGGAGGGCAGACAGTGGCTTCCGGCAACGGGGGCCACGGTGAGGCTGTACATTGCTCACATGCTGGACAAGGGCACGGTGCAGGCGTCCAACATGCAGCCCTACCTATCCGCCATCAACAACTACCACGAGGACATGGGGTTCCCCGGGCCTGCCAGGGGCCGGGCGATCTCCAGAGCAGTGAAGGGCATGGCCCGCCTCCAGGTGCAGGCGGCTGAAGCCGCGGGTGAGGAGCAGACGGTGCGGACCTGGCTGCCTGCCAGGCATGTCTCGGCGGTGCATGCGCACGGGCTGGGGCTGGAGCCGGTGGGCCGGGCAGCTACGGAGCTGCTCAGGGCGTGCACCTACGTGGTGTTTGCCTTCGTCACCTTCGGCCGGCCGGAGACGGGCGTCTCCATGCGCAGGGAGCACATCAGCATCACAGGTGATGACATCTCCGTGGTTCTCCACAAGGAGAAAGGCAGGGGGCACGTGCGCCTCAGGAGGAGGCTCACCATCCCCGCGGCGGGGGTGGCGGGGCTTGTGCGGCTCCTGCAGCACTGGCAACAGGTGCGGGATGCCTGTTGGGGGCATCGCCCGGTGACGGGCTCGGAGGTGCAGGGCAGCTACTGGAGGCTGCCGTGGGAGCAGGGAAAGCTCCAGTCGGCGCAAGCTAATGGCTGGGTGCAGTTGGCATTGGGGAGGCTGGGGTGTGTCCCTCCGGAAGGGGGACACTTCTCTGGCCACAGCACCCGCAAGGGGGCTTGTACCTGTGCCAGGGCAGTGGGCGCGGCGCTTGAGAAGTGCTGCTTCCTGGGCGGCTGGTCTCAGCTATCCTCTGCCATCCACTCCTACATTGACCCGGCAGCTGTTCCCGACGAGCACATGGAGAAGTACTTCGGGTGGACCACTCCGAGATGGCGACAGCAGCAGCAACGGCAGCCTGGCACAGAGCAGTGTGCCTAATGATCTCTGTTACATGGCAATGAGATGTGAAGTGCAAAAGAAATGGTTAAATTGAAGCCTGCGGAATTTTAGAGGTTTCTGTGCCGGCAGATTGATCAGAGTTTCCTGAGCCGTTAGATCAAAATCAGCAGCTGAGTTAGATCTAAAGGCTTTACACACGACAATATTTAGGAGTTCCGCCCGTGGGAATCCGCAGCTCTGTTCTTTTGCCTTCCCTACCCACCCAACCCAAAAGACTCTAAACATTTTCCCTTAGAAGCTGTGCATCAGCCTAAAAAGCATGTGAAGCTGTGAATCAGCCTAGAAAAGACATTCCAAAAAGAGAGAATCTCTCACACACTTAAAAGCATGTAAGAAGAAAGCTATTTTTAATGAAATGCTATGCAGTGTGCTCAGATCGAACCGAAGATGAGCCCGAAGAGAATGCTTAATAAATTAGCAGGATTTGTCGACCGCCCTGACTGATAGTATCAGTCATGCCTCGACGGTATAGGGTGAAAAGTACTCTGCTCGTAAACATTTGAATAAAGAATGATACATGTATGCATATTTCGGTGTTTTCATTGTACGCATACTGCACTTTTCTAGCTTGTTGCCTTTATGTATCCCTATTTCACGCATAAATATCACTAAACCCTGATTTTTATGAAATATATATAAATCCAAAAATGACATATGATAATGTCATTTTCATCGAATAGTGTGTTAATGACAGTTACTGAAGAAGGGGGTCATGGTTGGGGCGTTTGCTGACGGCTGAGACGAGCGCGATGGGGGCAAATGTGGTGGGGTCTGACATGGGGCTGCGGTAGGGTGACTAAACATGGGGGGCAGGCCTTGAGGCCTTTCAGGGGTGCCCGAGGGACCCCTTCCCAATGTGTTCAGTGTTGTGACACGCCGTTATAGTAAATTCATTTGACTCATAAATATCATGCGAAAATGTTGCATGTGTCTCAAATAGTCGATCAACTCCTATGGTAGAATGGGTTTTCTAGAATTGCGTATACCCCTTTGATTGAGGTACCATGTCGATTTTGCTTTATGCCGATGCATGCGTAAGGGTGTTATTCATGCCGGGCATGACCCCGCCACGGTCAATTTGAGATACAAATCAAAGTAATCGGAGGTGTCTATGGGGGTCTAGTAATCATACTATGAGGTCCCAAATCGAATTACCCCCTCTAATTTGTACTCCCATTTCGGAGTAAGTCAGGGCAGAAGTCCTCTCCGGAGGCCTTTCGGCCAGTTTTCGAGAAAACATTTGTTTTTTCTTCTTTTGACATCTTTTTGCATACTTAAGGGTCAAAATTCTTTCGGCCAATCTTCGGCCAAACCCTCTTTTTGGGAGACTCTCTCGGCCAGGGGCCGGTCAATCGCGACAGGACTTCTCTCCTGGAGTAAGTTCTAGTATAGGCGAGTTAAGTGACCGATAACGCAACTGCCCATTGGTCCTTGTGATAGGACCAATAATTTGGGTAGTAGCCACTTGAGGAAGTTGACGAGGTCGCTCCCATACGTAAAAGCGTACGAAAGCGGCTCGCCGAACTCCTCCTCGCGGCCCTCCTCAACAGGCGTAGTAACCAAAATGTCGGGGTTGTTGAAGAAATCGAAAGTGGTGGGAGCCTCAATCGAAGATGTCGGTTTCGCGTGTAGGGACGAAGTCCCCACAATGCGGCGGGGTCGAGCGCCAGCAGATGGTGTAGTGTGCGAGGCGGTCGGTGCGGGGGGACGGAGACGCACCCTGGCGTGAACGTGTTGCACGCCAACTCGCGTGTTGCGGAGCCAACTCCTTCACGTCGGGTGGAACAAGCCATGTCGGGTAAAAAGTAGTGTCGGTCCAGTTGATCGGTCACGCACGAAGTAGTGCGCGAGATGTCGCTAGATGTCGGTACTAAAATATGTCGGAAGTGTCGGGGGTGACCGGTGCGAAGGCAAGGCGGTCGATGTCGGCAATGCTAATGTGTCGGAAAGTGTCGGTACTAAAAAGATGTCGATACTAAAAAAGATGTCGGATAGAATCGCCGGGCGCGAAGCGGACGGAGCATGGAAGAAACAACACCACTGAACGTAAGTGGGTCCTGACCTGATGTGAAAGCAAATATGTGTACAATATATGCTTGTCACCTGACTGTGATAATGCAGTGTGGTAGGGTTTCGGTTCGGGTTCTCGGCTGAAGTCGGATATAACAAAAGATAGACGGACTTTAAGCCGGCGGGACCGCCGTGACACACGCGCTGAGCAAACAGGCAGCGGTGCAAGTGACAACGATTATGGTTTGCAGCCACACCTCCACTCACCCGGCCATGGTTGCTTCTCCATCTTCTAGAGTTTTTTATTGCCTAGCACTTAGCTTTTTCTCTAGATGTCATCCTGTTGAAAAGTGGGTTGAGCCCTTTTGTGGGCGCGCTATAGCAGAGGGAGTAGCCCCTGGTGTTACCTTTTTCACTAGCCTGCTTTGCAGGGATACCGCACTCTCAGGAATTTGTCCCCTTTGCTAGCGTAAATGTTTTATTATTATGGTTTGCGTTACGGGCGCTCTCAAAAGAAAGACGGTGGATTCCTTGTGACGTCCGTCGCTATGCCATGATAATATCCCCATGTAATACCAAACAGAGCAGAGGTGGAAAACCGAGGAGGGAAGCCATTTTCAGCACCCGATTTTTTGGAAGCACATAATGCCTTTTACAAGTTGGCGCACCTATATAATTTTATGCTACAGTTAACAATATTGCAATTTGCTTTTCAATTCTTCAGTTCACTAGTCGTCCTAAATTGTAGTTGAACACTGCTGGACTTGACACTGTGACACTCAAAACTGTCACATGTCACTTCCTATGGTAGGCTGGGTGACCGTCACCAGTAGACGGGAAACACCCGTTAGGTATTTATGTATGCCTCTGATTTATCCAAAAAAAGACTTTTACCGTTCTGATTCCGTAACCCTTAACTCAGGGTTTATCTCACCAGTTAGATATATATTACCGCCGAACCATATATCTACCAGGTTTGGCCCCACTTGCGCTTTATTTAGCCACTGCGAGATTGCCACCATGAGTGGCTAAGCTCGGACGCCTGGGATGGAGTGAGGCGCTCCGCGCGTGAGGGTGCCGGCGGTCACGGGTATGGCCTAAATTTTATGGGTTGATTTACGGCACGCCGCACCGGTTGGAGAACGATTTTCTACGGGTCTTAACGTTGGATTGGTTTACGTTTTCTGGTTGGATCCCACACCGTTGCGTATTGGCCGCCGCTACCACACGACTTCCCGGAGTTATTTGATCTCTCACGGCTGCCGTATCGGCGACCCACGCGTTTCTTGGCCGCCCGAAACTGCCGCACATCTCACGTTCCATTGCCTCACTCCGCCCCTTCAGTCCTTCTAAAGATGGTTGCTTCTACTCGAGCCACCGCTAGCATGGCGAATCGCCGACGCGCACTAGCCACGATTTTTGATTCGGCAGCTGCGAGACACGCCAACACTCCAGCCACACCGCCGGCAGCTCAGCCGGCTGCCAATTCAGCAGGTGCTGCGTTCCTAGCCTCGGTGCGTACGCTTCAACGGGAACACTTCGACATGAAGGTCTCCAAGTCCGTTCGCCAAAAGTTATTCGAGGACAAGAACGGGCGATTTTCCGGGACTGAGTGCCACGCGTCCGCGCTCTTCGCCAGGATGGTCTCTGCGCTGCAGACGGCATTTGTCACGGAGGACATTGGTTTCGCACCCCTTTTCCTACTCGACGATGCTACCCTCCCCATCCGCGTGGAGGCCAATGCCTTATTATTGTTCTCCACGCTCGAGCTCATGGTTGACCCCGCGTCGCCAGCAGCGGACTGGATGGACTCCTCACACTCCACGTTCCCGAATGACGGTAAGCGGGTGCTGCTTGAGTTTGCCCGCCGCATGATCCCGGCGGGTGACCCCTTTCAGGGTCAGGCGGACATGTTGAGCATCCGCTTCTCTGCGGGCGTGGACCCGCATGACAAGATCAGCGACTTCAACGCCGCTCTGAAGGCTGCGAGGGCGCGGGCGACACTCCACGATGAGGACGTGAAGGCGCTGTTCATCAAGTCACTCGACACCGTCTTCTACCAACCGGTGGTGTCACGGTTGCTCCTCCACGATCAACGAGCTGCTCACGACCTCCTCACGATTCAACAATGGGTACGTGAATGTTACTCCGAGCACGTGCGGGCGGGCACCGCCACGGCGTCCGCACACCGCTACTCCCACGGCACGCATTTCATGGAGGGGGCCGCCGATGACTCCGGTGGACCCGGTGAGCTCGCGGACTTGAGGACGATGGTCCTCGACTTGAAGCGTCAATTGGCCGCATTCCTCGACGCCGCCGAGTCCGGACCGGCTCCGCGGGGATTTACTCCTCGCGCGGACAAGCCGGACCGCCGCGTTAAGACGCGTTTCGCGGCCTCGCCCCTCCCCAAGGGGGGAAATTGGTCGCAGTCCATCTCCAGGAAGGTGGCATTCCATCGCGACACCGGGGCAACCGTGCCGTACTGCCAAAATCAGGTGTGCGCGAAGGGCAAGGCGCGGCATTGGCATCGGGACTGCCCGAACGGGGGCCGGACCGGGCTCTCGGCCTACGCTTTCGCTGAGGAGGCCGAGAACTCGGTGTTGGCCGCAAAATTTCAACATGCCATCGACCGCGACGACGCCGAGGAGTTCGACGCCCTTTGCATGCTAGCGGGCGGGAAGCTGGACATCTTCGCCGACCTCTCCGCGTGCTCGTTCTGCGAGGAGGACGGCGAGGCCCTCGTGTCCGCCGTCACCGAGTTCTCCGAGTTGGCGCGGCAGGAGATTCGACATTCAACGTCAACACCTTCACTGCCGACTTGCCGGTGGTGTCGGAGCCGACCGCACACTCCCCGCCCGCGTCGGTTGGGTCCGAGGAAGCATGGACCGGTCCGCCGAACCCCTTCTGCCCTCCCGTCACCCGCACGTTCGCCGATTTCATTGAGGGCACGGGAATTGCATTGGTGCCCGACGACCCGGCCCCGAGCATGAATTTGCTCTCCGCGGTTGAGGAGCCGGAACGCGTGATGGACCACAAGCCCGCGACTTACGCCACGAGCGACGATGACGACGAGGGTGACTCGGTGGCACTGCCGCGCCCACGGTACGGCTGCGGGAACGGCATTCCGAGGTTCGCGAGGTCTCTCCTCACCTCCTCCTTGGTGTGCGCGCTCTTTGTAATTTGTACCGCCGCCGCACCGCACGTCGTTGCCGGTGTCGGTGGTGCCGGTGCGCGCACATGCACGGGTCCACCGGTCGGTGGTGCTACGTGGACTGCCTCAGCAGTCCCGGCTACGGAGGCTTCGCCGACTGCAGTGGTTCATGACATGCCGTGTGCTATTCCGCCTCGTCGCCACCGGCGGGAGCAGAGACGGCAGGGCCTCTATATGGCTCCGGTGCCGTGGCATCCCGGGCCGCCGCCGCCTGCCGAGTTGTTTGGGGACGGTCCTCCGCTGTCGCCGGCATCGTCTTCAGACGACGAGGCCCCACCGTCGGGCAGCACTTGGCAGCACCCCGGTGCGGTGCAGCCTCCTGTGATCGAGAATTCAACAATTTCCTCTACGAATGATTTGCCACCGGCTCCGGGGGCCGGAGACTACTTCAACCTCACGCTGCTCCGAGCCGGGACGACGGCTCCGAAGACCTCTAGTGGCTGAGATTGATCACTCCGTGCCTGCCTAGGATTGGCTATAATGTGCGAGAACAGGTGTTCCGCTCGGTGAAAACGAACTGGCTAAGCTCCATAAACAGTCCGGCCGAGTGCTTTTATCATGCATCTCGGAAACCCGGATAATACGAAATAATGACTGACAGTACAGTACTACTGTACTGTCATCCTAGCTACTAGCGGAGTCACGGTTCCGATCAGAGACAGGTCAGGCTAGGGGCTATCAGAGCCCATAATAATAACCCTGAACCTAAAGTCCAGCACACCACCCGGAGCTGTGACTGTAGCCAATAGGGCTAGGCAAGCGGAGCAAACTAAACAAATAACAAACAGCTACTTCACTGGAAACAGATATACTTTTAGTTGGGTGCCCGGGGACTTGTCCCGGCACAACCCACCACTGCGACTAAGGCTAATCACACCTCCAGGATTTGAAATAAGCAGACTCTAGCCACTGTAAAGCTGGTCGGCAGTGCCGAGTTCAGCAGACGGATCCCAAGGCAGGAAAACATCCGAAGTAAGTTGAGATGAGAATTGGCAAGCACTGACACCACCAGACCCAAGCGGGTCAGGCGGATCCCAGAGGGGAACGGTAGAATCACCAGATTGCAAAGCCGCCGAGGTCGATTGAGAAAAGAACTGTGTCACATCCCGCGGTGGCAATGACGAACCAGCAGTAACCACAGGCGGGTAAAGAGAATCCAGCACCGCATCATCGGGATGAACTGCACCGTAGTCGTAAGTGGCTCCGGGCTCAACCAGGCCCCTGACACCACCGCCGACCACGAGTGTCGGCATCGCCGTAGCACTGAACAGAAACGTAGCCACCATAAAAAGGCTGAGAGCAAATTCACCAATGCCAAATGGCCTGGAGCCTCTGGGGACTCCGAACCGCCGAAATGCCGCAGTCGTCGGCGGTGCACCCCCCTCAATTTCAGTCAGGCAGACACCAGGAGGGCAGTTGGAGCCCTCCCCATCATCATCGGAGTCACAGACATCAACAGGCTCAGGGTCAATGTCAAACCAGGCAGGGTGGACAGTGTTGAATGTTTTGAAAGAACTGTCAGCAGGAGCCATTGGGCCGAGAGCCAGAGAGGCAGACGGCGGCACAAAGGCGGCACGGTTGACTCCATGCAAGTCAACCGGCTCATCATGCACAGGTGCAGAGGCCCGCGGCAGCAGCTGCCTGTCAGTGGTCGGCTCAGCGACACCACCAGCAAGCGGACCGCTGACCGCAGCAAATGCAACACGGCCAATAGAGAGATGCTCAACAGGTGCAGACCTAGTAGAGGCAGCAGCATCCTTGAACCGCTGCAGAGCCGTAGGCTCTGGAGCAAAGGAATGTGCAGACAGTTCACAGATTTCAGGTTGCCCCACGAGAGCACACAAGTGCTCCATGGACCCCTCATCTCCAGCGTCATAGTACCGCTGAAAACGAAGGGCAAGCACGTCGGAGTCATAAGACTCGACGGCTTGGCAGTAGGATGCCGAAATGGACATCGGGTGAGTGTCCTTGTGAGGACACTCACTCAGCCAATGCTTTGACCCAACGGCGCGGCACTTCTCGTGCCTGCACGTTGGGACAAAGGTGCCAGACCGCTTGTCAAAAGCCACCTCCGGAGAGGCGGAATGAGCAAGCGGCTGCACTCCAGGTCGGTGGAAATTGCGCGGAGTGTGCTTCCCAGGGGGCGGCTTGGAGCCACCCCTCTTAAGGGAATCCACATCCCGCTGCAACTTGACCAACTGAACACTGAGCCGATCAATGGCCGAAGCCAGGCCAGTGTCAGTGGTGCAAGATGCTACAGACATGGGGCGCCCTGCAGTGCGCTTGCCCGAGAGCCGCCCGCAGCGGTACTGCTCGCGCACGCGTGCCTGCAGGGTGAGCAGACTTACAGCCGCACGCTGGTCAGCTCGAGCAAACGAGTCAACCAGCGTGGCGTAAGCCGGCCCAGACAGAGCAGAGAGGAATTGCCTTTTAACAGCGTCTTCGGGCAGCGTCGTCAGACGCTGTGCATCCCGAAGACAGCTGTTAAAAAGGCGAATCCCCGCATCAGGGTCACACTCGTCAGAGATCCTCACTTCAAGCAGCTCAGTCAAAGCATCGAACGGAGTCGACGCGTCAGCAAGCATACGCACCACCTCCAGGGTGGCGCGTTTGCCATCAGCAGGAACATCCGCACCAGAAGCCTCTACCCAATTACGGGCAGGAGACCCTGGCGCAGTCAGCAGCAGCAGCACAGAATACAAAAGTTCATTGGCAGCAGGCAGAACAGGGGTGTCAGCAGCAGTCAAGTCAAACAGGGGTGCGAATGCCGTTGACTGCAGCGTGAAAAGTTGCTGAAGCTCTGACACCAACTGAGAAAAAATATCCGAAGCTGATGTCTCGTCCCCACGGAATTTTGCAGCTTTGTCGCCCAGTACTTTTGTTGCTGCAGTTTTTGAACTCTGCACGTCAAACGAATCTCTGCGCAACCGATGCACGAGAGTGGCAGCCGCAGTTGAAGCTTCCGACGCAGCCGAATCCAAATGCGGAGTAGTGGGCGTGGCTGCATTTAACGCTCCAACATCATAAAAAATTGTTGCTAATTTACGCGCCCTAGCGCGTGTGCGTGGCCTTTGCGGTGTATCCATTATTAAAATGACGTTGAGATGGGGAGCGTGGGCTAGAGTGGCGGCAGTAGTTAAACCAGTAGATGCAGCGGCCAATTCCTGCAGAAGTCTCAGCGATAAAAACAACATCAAACAGGTCATGAGCCGATTGGCTAAAAGTGGTTGCGACCCACAATACGCGGAATGCCCTCTCCACCGGCCAGGTGAAACGTAAAAAGAAGCCATAGCGAGCGACGATACTGCTGCCGAAAGATGTTCCAAACTGATCTCCACCTCAAGGAGAGGCCATACCGCGAAAAGGTCAACTACTGCCTAAGGGGGCGCCCACCCCATCTCTGTGTCAAAACTTAGCCAATCATGGCAACAGCTAGGCGTTGTGCCATCAGAATTACCGGGAAAGTGGTGACGCGCATAACCTGCGAGAACAGGTGTTCCGCTCGGTGAAAACGAACTGGCTAAGCTCCATAAACAGTCCGGCCGAGTGCTTTTATCATGCATCTCGGAAACCCGGATAATACGAAATAATGACTGACAGTACAGTACTACTGTACTGTCATCCTAGCTACTAGCGGAGTCACGGTTCCGATCAGAGACAGGTCAGGCTAGGGGCTATCAGAGCCCATAATAATAACCCTGAACCTAAAGTCCAGCATAATGTAGCTTCCTAGATGTGCAGAAGGGCTCTCTGATTTTGAGTTGTGTTTAGGGTTTTAGCACCTAACAACAGTATCTGACAATCTTTGCTGTGAACTGGGACCGCCCTGACCAAGAGTACAGGCCCCCAATTGTGCTACAGTTTCCTCCTGAAGGTGAGTAGGGAGTTTGTTGCTTCGTTTCGCTACTAGCTCCGGTCACCACCCTAGGTGGTGTGCTGGACTTGACACTGTGACACTCAAAACCGTCACATGTCACTTCCTATGGTAGGCTGGGTGACCGTCACCAGTAGACGGGAATAAACACCCGTTAGGTATTTATGTATGCCTCTGATTTATCCAAAAAAGACTTTTACCGTTCTGATTCCGTAACCCTTAACTCAGGGTTTATCTCACCAGTTAGATATATATTACCGCCGAACCATATATCTACCAAACACCACATGAACCGCTTGAACTGATCTGCAGATCTCTTATTACAATGTCACGAGTACCCTACTCTCAAAAGTCAGAGCCTCCGGACGCGGCGATTTTCTCCCGATTTTATCGTGTTTTTTTTTCTGTGGTAGTCCGGAGGGTACGAGCTGCTTTCCATTGCTTTCTGTCGAGAATCGCGCGATCGGCCGCGCCGCAGCGGCCGAAGCTCGTAACCTCTGGCTTACGAGTACTGCAGTACTCTATGACTTGCCGCATGTAATTTCAGCCCTGCTGCACCCTCGCCTGACCCTCCCCTGTCACCCCCACGCCAGAATCGCCAGTCCCTGCTGCACTTTAAACTTGATAAAAGTTTTGCGTTGCGCATCATGTATAACAAAAGCAGGCTTCTGAACTATTGCTATTATTCACACTTGGCAAACAATACACCATGGCCCCATTTTTTGGGCATGGACAATACACCGATACCCATTTTTTGGGCGACCCTGAGAACTACACCCTGGAACTATACTCTGCCGTCGATGCCCAGGCACTCAATGAGCTAAAGTTTCGACTCTTCCTCGCTTATGAGGAAGGTGGCAGCGACTTCGTGCAAGAGCGCCTCGATGAATTGCTGGAGGGGACGTGCCGAGCGGACGACCGTTGTGTCACAGTGTGTCAGCTGCTCGAAAGCCTGGTACACGGCTCTACGGAGGAAGCAGACAAGTATGACGACTATATTGAAGTGTATGAGGATGAAATCGAGGAAACCGTCGAGGAGTACGAAGAAGAAGATGCTGACGACGCAACCTACGGCCCGGCGGTTGACGTCACGGTGAAAAAGGATGAGAAGGCGTGGTATGATAAGCCCTGCCGCGACTTTACGCAGGATGACTGGAAGAGCTGGGCGCAGTATCTCCGCAGTCGGGCAGTATCTGCAGAGCCGCAGGACATTGTGGGGTACAGGGGCGACTGTCCTGTCGAAGCCAAACTCGGAGCGCTCAACGATTCAAAACATGCGGCACGCGTGAGTGCATGCGTCGAAGCTTGCTTGAGGGACGACAGCGGTGCGGTCATTACAAACTTTAGTTACTTGGACAGGTGGAACTTGTGGGGACTTAACTTATTCCACCTAGCGGCAAGGTACAGTGACTCGTCGTACCCCGAGCAGCCGGTGATGCGGGCGCTGCTAAGCACGGTTCGCAGTTGTCAGCCAAGTGTCAGCCAAGTGGACTCGTACTGGATCGGGAATCACACGGACCAGTCGCGCTACTGTTTTCAGACGCCACTTCACTTCGCCATTGCGAAAGGCAACCTTGAAGCCATCAAGCTCCTCTGCGACGCTGGTTTCAACACCGACACCCTCTTTCTTGACCTCGCCGCGTTCGACCCTGGTTACGGGTGGAAGGACTCAGCTTTGGAGGACTATATGGCAAACTTTGACAATCATGGCAACACCTTGACAATCGCCGAGCATGTACACGCCTTCTGCAAGCAGTGCCGTAAGCAGCTTCGTTTGTCCGAAGCCGTCATCGCGGAACCCCCTCTCACACAGCTCCTTCGTTTGGCTTCCGAGGAGGCGGACGGCGACCATGCCGGAGCTGCAAGCTGGCCGCGACCATGGACGAGCTGTGAGCGCGTTCTGATGGCGGTGACCTGCTTGCTGGAGGCGGGGGCTGACGTCAACAAGATGGCGCTCGATGGCCAAACCCCACTGTCGTTTGCCAGTAAGTCTGGAAACACTGCAGTGGTAGAAAAATTGCTCGAGGCTGGAGCAAACACGGAACTTCTCCTCAGTGGGGTTGCCTCCGATTCTGTGCAAAGGCTTCTCGGAAGTCAGCGCCGCGGAGGCGAACTCCTTCAACCTGGAGAACTACGAACGTACTTGGATGGAGCAGAGACGACCATGTCAGAGATCCGCACAACCTGTGAGGCAGAGTACCACAATCTTTTGAACTCAGGCCCCCGCTATGGACGACAAATATGATAACATCAAATATGTCCGATGTACACATCAACAAGTGTGTGACAAGCAGCATCAAGCAGGTTGCCCAAGCTGCGAATGCACCTGCCGGCTTGTATTCCATTTAACTAGCACGAGTAAAACGGCCATTTACTCGATTTTGACAAGTATGGGAACTGTTTTGGATTTTGCTTCTGGTCACTGCTGGAGTAGCGACATACACATGTGTACTATGCATCACTACGTCATATTATAATATAATAGTAATAATGGGACTCTGCACTCTGTCATCCCCAGCACTGTACCCTAGTAACTAGCACCTCGATTTGGGATGATATATTTGCCACTCCGCCACCAAGCTCCCAACTCTTAAGTACAAAATCAGGTGCAAATCGACGTGTGTGATGCATGCCACCCCATCCCACCGTTCATGCACATGGCACCTCAACACTGGAAGAAATGTCGAGATAATGATTGCTCTAACGGCTGTATTTTCCCGTCGACTTTTGCCTTTGATTATCATTTGGGCCCAAATAACACACACTCTTTAAAATGTGAAACGGCCGGTCCTCTGAATTTTCGATTCAATAACGAACGCGTCGCATATGCAGCCACATATCATTATGCTCTCTGGTTGTTGAACACCACCGCACGGTGCGATTCGTCAAGCCACATACCTTCTCTAGTGCTGTTGGCACATGCATAGTCTTCAATTATTCCCATGATTGTGAACTTGGTATGAGTTTTGGTACATATATTGGGTACATATATTTCTTTGCGAGGTCCTACGATTTTGGAGAGATTTTGTTGGGTGATACACTCTGATGAACGTCATATCGAGTTTACAGTTTAGGAGTATTTATTGCGTTATAGAATTCAGAACTGTTTTTTCTATCTTTGATGTTGATGGTACTTACATTGGTACTTCGCAAAGCCCCTGATAAGTTGCAGACATTAATGGGAAACGGGCCGTCTTCAAAAATTCGGCGAGGCCAATTTTATACGGTGAAATATACGTTCCTTCTCTATTATATCCGAATGAAAATCACAGCTGAAAATATTGAGGATGCGATTGAGGAAACCTTATCAAACGTATCGGACTAGTGAGGTACTAATGCGATATTCAAATTGTATGATCACAGTAATAAATTAAATTGTGTGCATCTTCAAACAAAAGTGTCGTTAAAAGCGCAACGGTTTTTTTCGGGCGATTCTTCGAGGGCTTGAGATATATACAAGAACATGTTCATTAAAATCGCTATGAATTTCTAGAAGCCCTGTTACAATTGTTCACAAACTCTTTACTGTTCAAAAGGCATACAGATGGGCTAGACATATCAAAACATTCCCACCCACTTCGCACCGAACTATTCAAATCACTGCACTCGACAATATTTTCATCGAATTATATGCAACCGTTAAAACTTTAAACAAGCCCGGAGTCAGTGCTATATATGATTGCGTCAAATCGTCAATATCCGCATGAGGAAAGGTGCTTCACAAGCCTGAAAGCGGACTGCCAAGAAGTATGCAGCCCACTGACATAAATACATGGACTACAGCTTTATTGCCGAACGGATTTCAACTTCGCACGACAACTCGGTCACAGGCCTGCGCAAGATGGTCAACGATTTGCATTCCAAAGATTAAAAATCAACTTTATTATGTTACTGCCGATTCACAGCATGACAACTCGCTGATTCAAGTGACTCTCAAAGCACGCACACACTGCCCCTCACCAAGCAGAAATGGAACAAAACTAAGAACCTGTGATACTTGTTGCTCACTTGAAGCACGGGAACAGGAGCAAAGTTATATTTGAATCACCCACAAGAGGCGTGAGCAAGACAGAGTACGCTTGCAACTATTGAGCAGTACTCAGCTGTGTGTACAAAGCTCTGCTGCTCCTTTGCACATTTCTGCGGCGCCTTGAATCTAATATGTGTGCAGAATATAGGCCGAATGAAATTGAGAGGGCCTCCAGCGCCAATAAACCTGTGAGGAATAAGCTAAGTAAGGAACAACGGCCGCTCCGAAACTCTTCATGGGGCCGCACGTCAGAAATTACAGTGCATGCATGATGCGTTCAGCAACTTCTGCGAATTTATGAGCTTGAAGGGTGAGGACGACTGTTCCGGAACGTGGTTAGGAGACAATAGAAAAACTCACCCGAGGAGCGGCTGACCAATCGAAAGGTGCAGGTGCACACAAGTGTCACGGCCGCCGGCAGGACTCCAGCCCACATCCCAGAGACATCGTATAGTAGCGCATGCACCAGCCAAACAAAAAAGGCGACCACTACCGAGGCTCCCAGGCTGACTCCTGTGACACCGAAAGAGGCGACTCAACACTTCGCAAAACTACAGAAAATACGACCCAGGTGTGCTCAAGCACAGAAGTCGTGGAGAGGACCATCCAGCACCGTCTACCGCCCACCACCTCAGCTTTCAGAATGTCAGTTCGCAGTCTTCTCAATTTTTACGAGAAGGGGAAGCATATTGCGAGTGAGCGCACAGGCGAAGATGCAAGCCGGTAAGCTCTCAATGGACTGGCTTCTTCCTAGACATAAAGGACATTGCAAAAGCGGACCGAAAATGCCGAGGACGCGTAAGCGCTCGTGGCTGTCACTCTGAGAGAGCAAGCGCCATACAGGCCCTCTTTAGGCAGGCTTCCTTGGTGTGTGGGGCATTAAACGTTGCTTATCTAATACCCTAAGTTTCAATTCCTCAGAGCAGCACAAGGACGTAGGTTCAGCTGCGGCTGTGGACTCGAGGGCTTCCTCGTGTCAAAAGTGTCGAGCCAGCCGTGTTGCCCTTTCAGCAGTATCAATCTCAGTCGACTTGTGCAACCCAAAGTTCAGTTTCATTCCCAGTTCAAATTCACGCCATCCGAGGTCACGTTTCACGCATAGTCCTTCTCAGTTTCAGTCCCATACCTCACTCCAGAAATCAGGGTCCAGGCACAACAATTTCGAACGTCTTCGAAAGACTAAGCATGAAAGGGAATTGAGACAGCTGAGAGGTCAGCTACCTTTGTCCAGAACTTGGAGGCTCTGCCGCGTGTGCAACTCTACGGGCGCCACGATCCGAGCCTGAACCACAACAAGATGTCAGGTCCCGGTGCGACTTTCCAGCTGTCAAGAAGGACAAAATTAAAACTTGTGGTGAGAGGCATATGTCCTTATGCCGCAAGGCGTGGCAGCAGAACAGCGAAACGAACCGGCGCCGGCAAGGCGTGGCAGCACAACAGCGAAACGAACCGGCGCCGAAGAGCTTCTGCACAGAACCGTGAGCTACTACGATTTCTCGTCGAGGCGGTGGCTAGGCTTGGGTAGAAACCAGGCTGGCTGGCTTTGAGAGTGTAGCATGCAAAATGAACGCGGCTCACATTAAGCGCAGATAGTCAGAGCCATAGATAGGCACACGATAGGCGGGGCTCGGAACTCAACGAGGCAGCCGGCGGCACCGCGGCGGAATGAAGACTGCAAGCTTGAGATATTTCGAGAGAAAAAGAATTAAGCGCACTTCGGAAAAAGCCTCACCGTTGTGTGCAAGTCCACATATATGATAAAATAAAACAGCAGAATGAGGATTACGCAGGATGCATACAGAAGCGGTAAATCCACTGAGAACTCCGTTTCACTTCCCTCTCCCACCTGTGCCCAAGTAAAACAGCTTGGCTTAGGCTCAGCCAATTTCCCAGCCCGACAGTCCATGCACCCGGCAATGTCGTGGCGAATCTGTTGGGGGGCTTATTTCGAATTCGAAGAAAAAAATATTCTTAAACTGCAGCCCTTTTAAGCGCGGGTCAAACATACTCGTATTGGGGCACCGTTGGAATGCTGTACCGAACGAAGTGTTCCTGCTTCGTGAGAATCTGGCCGTTGAGAAATCTGCTTGTCAGATTCTCAGGCTCAAGCTACACCGGTTCACATACTACGAGATGTTGTACTGTTCGGGAAGGCGAAAGCAATGTGCGTGAAAGTTTGAAACAAACAGCGAGCATGCGGGGAAGCCTATCCGGATGCGAAGTTTGGTCTCGCATACTGACCTTGCCATGTGTAGTGCCCCCCGGCGATATTATTCTGCCCGAATCATCTATCCGCTCGCAGGGATAATCTCCACTTTCAACTAAACGGGGCACGTTCTCGTTCGGGCAGCGTGATGGAGTGCAAACTGAGTACAAATGCCCTAAAGTTCTATTCTCCCGGCTGCAATCAGTTGGGAATTGCCGGGTACTGCTAGTGACATTTGATGAGCAGCGTTCTATGCTTGGGCATGCTCCTTGCGCGGCGGCCGGCGGAGCTGGCTCTTCTCCAGAGGCTCTCCCCGCAGGAGGCTCTGGTGCCTCCCCCAGCCATGCTGCTGTGCGGATGCGACGGCTGCACATCGAGGCTGTAGTGGTCATTTCCGCAGCAGCAGCATCAGTCTATCACAAGCAATTTATCATTGCACAGACACGTATGTATGTCGCCCAATCGGGTGAGCTTGGCCCAGGTGCACGCACACCTCTAGAATCCTACATTCCGAGGCTTCTCGAGTGTACAGACCACCCCAGGGAATAATATTGTATGAGATTTTGCAAGTAAATATCGCGGGTGCAAATTCAAGTTTCAATCTGTCATGAGAAGCCTTGACGTCGGCTCTTCTCTCTCCATTCGGAAGGTGTTATCTGTTGCAACCCGCCTCGCGTCTGTTGACTGATATGGCGATAAAGTTTTTGAAGTAATTTCGGACAAAAAAATGAAAATAGCCAAACAGCTGGGATCCAAGTTCGATGATTTTCCATGTTCGATGTTGTTCCCGACATCCCGAGCGGAGGATCCCGACTCGAGCGCAGCGATTTTAGATCGTCGAGACGTCGAGACTCGAGTGTCGAGAGGACGAGAGCTTCAGCTTGAGACAAACGAAAGGAAAGATTCATCAAAGAAGAAAGTCGAGAGTGAAAGACATGATACCATAGACCAAGGGGTATAAACTAGTTTATACCCCTTGCCATAGACCTACAGTAGAGCTCTAGACAAACGAAAGTGGCAAAGTTCATGGGAGTGCCAACTTTCTCCCCCCACAAGGGAGGAACAGTGGTGCCCCCTGTGTCACCCCTCGCCTGGTAGGATGTCACTTGCACGCCGCAGTGCCTGCCTGTTTGCTCCGCGAGTGTGTCACGGTCCTGCAAGCTTAAGTCCGACCATCATTATTGTATTAGCTGACTTTAGCCGAAACCCTACCGCGCTGCATTTCATTTTCAGTGACAAGCATATATATCAACAATATCTGCTTTCACATCAGGTTAGGACCCACCTACGTTCAGTGGTGTTGTCGTTTCTTCCATGTTCTCGCGTCCGCTTCGCGCCCGGCGATTCTATCCCCAACATCTTTTTAGTCCGACATCTTCTTAGTACCGACATCTTCCGACAATTAACTGCCGACATCGACCGCCTTGCCTTCGCACCGGTCACCCCCGACATCCCGACATCTCGTAGTACCAACATCTACCGACATCTAGCGCACTTTTACGTGCGTAACCGACAATTACCGACACTCTGGCCAGCAACGCCTCTGCTGGCGGAAGATTGGCTTATCGTACGACGGTTTTGACATTACCACCGTGTTCCTCGTCGAAATCTACCCCAATTTGACTTTTTCATTTTTTGGAAATTATTAAATTTGCGAAAAGTTACGTTTTCCCTGGAAACTGATGTGAACAGCAAAATATATGCAAAGGGTGGATATATTTCCGGGTCACTACAAATCAAGCAGGCAGTGCAAACCCTGAGGGTCACAATCAAAGATGAGATAATAAAATAACTTGGTGGTTTTATTATCTCGGGGAGATCAACCAGCATTATTATGCAAATATGACGAGTGCACAGCTGAACGCCAGAAGGATGTGGTCAGGTTGCCCGAACTTTTCGAGGCCTCCGGTATGGAGATGCCCAACTGGAACAGGAAGCCGAGCACCTTGTGCACTGAGATTAACATCGCCTGCAAAAACCAACGCGGTCCACCACTCACACTTACTGAGCCAGAAAATAGTGTTATGGAATCGTGCCACTGGTTTCTAAATATCAACCGGGGTTGGCGATGCTGCTATTTGCAAAAGCTAGGGGAGCAAGTGGACCAAGATATCAAGTTAGCGGACGAAGCATACCTCGGTTCTAAACGCCCGTTGAAAGGCTGGGATGCAACGGCCTCAGTGAAATTACTGGCCAACCCCAAGCACACAAGTGACCTACTATCGGGTCATTTTTTGCAGAAGCAAGTTGCCGTCGTTAACGACAGTCTTGCTGTGCTTGGTGCTTTTATGCTGAAAAAAGAACTAGATGATGCTGACGTGAATGCTTTCGAGAGAGCTGCGGGACTACTTGGGGTGACGTGGTATGCTTTTTTTTCAACGAAGGAGCGGTGCGAGGATGCTTGCCGTGAACTTGGACTGCCTGTGCCCCCACCCGAGGCTGCGTTCCTCAGCTTCCATCCCGGCTCTTATGAGCACCACACCATCGCCCACGCCGTTCCGTTCGTTAGAAAACACAAGAGCTTTATCAAGTACTCATCGTGGGGATGCGAGGCACTGAACAAAGTGTGGAAAACCCTACTGCTAGAATATACAACAAATAGCGGTGGTAGCAAAGAGTTTGACCCAGGGTATGAGGCCATGCTTCGAATGCTTCGAATGACCAACCCGTTATTTCGCAAACATAGCGAACGTTTCGCGGAGGAGCGCAGGAGGCGGGTGTACAAATGCGGGAAGTGTAAGCAAGTGAAGGAAGACGGGCATTACCAAATATGCCCGCTCAGCCCTAAACGACTCTCGGCACAAGAGCAACACGACTATTTGGAGGCATGGCGTGTGTGAACTAAATCTAGAGTGAAAATGTAACAAACGCCGGCTTCTCATGGTACCGCGCCGGGTTTGTCTAGCTGATGACACGCGTGACAGAGATGACAATGTGACAGGCTTTGCTAAGATGACCGCCTGAGAGATGCAGACCTGCCAGAAAAGATATGGTCAGTATCAGGTGACCAGGGAATGATACGATGAAGATGGCAGTGACTCCTTTGCCACTGACGTGTCAGTCAGAATGTGGTAAACGGTAACATTGTTAGAGTTGGCATGGAATAATGACTTTCCATTGGCCAGATGCAGATTTGAGGGCTAGAACCCGTTACAGTTTTGGGAAATGTGACAGAGCATTGAGATATAAGTAAGCTCTGACCGAAGGTCAGACTAGTGGACTCATTATTGTTTTGCCTTCGCAAGTACTAGGTGGCTGTTCGCGTGCCAGTGCTAGAGTGCTAAGACAGTTCTGCTCACAGCTTTCGTACACAATAATTCGTATTTTGTGGTTGTTATACCAATTTTGATGAATATATTTTACTGCTGTTTTCATACTTTTTCAAAACAATAATTTCCTGCGCGGAGCGGCTTTTTATTTCAGTGTTAATCCAGAAGTAAAGACCCTTTGGCGAGAAGTCAGCAGCAGTTTGCAAGAGCGGATTCGGAAGTCAGGCGACTCCAGGGGCACCCACGGTGCACTGGCGGACCCTTCTTCTTCCCTGAACTTGGTGGTACTTGCACTGAAAGAGGTCACCAGCGACGGCGGCAACGGATCAGCTCTGAATTCACTGGTTGATGAGCGGCCTTCTTCTATCCGGTGATATGCTCAGCACCTTGTTCTGCAGTGAATCCAGGGGCACCCCTGGTGCACTGGCCTAACTGCTAACAAGTGTTCTTCAGTTTAGAGCTAATCAGCACGGCACGAGCTTGGGCGGCGGCGGCGACAGAGTGGATCAGCAGTGAATGTGTACCTTGATGAGCTACCTCTCAGTGGTCTCTCCAGTTGACCACCTTGTCTGAAGTGAATCCAGGGACACCCCTGGTGTACTGGCCTAACTGAAAGGCAAGTGTGCGTGACCTGGAAGCTAATTAGCGGCGGCATCTGCCTGGACTTACTAGCTAAGAGTGGATCAGCAGTGAATGTGCACCTTGATGAGCTATTTCTCAGTGGTTTCTCCAGTTGACCACCTTGTCTGAAGTGAATCCAGGGACACCCCTGGTGTACTGGCCTAACTGAAAGGCAAGTGTGCGTGACCTGGGAGCTAATTAGCGGCGGCATCTGCCTGGACAGAGCAGACCGGCAGTGAGTTATTATCTTATGGGTGGACTTTCACCTTACGGTTTCTCTGGCAGTTCTACCTTGTCTGACGGTTAATCCAGGGGCACCCCTAGTGTACTGGCCTAAACCTGAAGCAGGAGTAAGCTTGCCAGAGGGATAGCAGCGGCATCAACCCTGAAGGTGACAAGTGGGTGGTCTTTATATACGTTATTCACTGGTTTGTCAAAGGTGACTGGTGGATTCAGACCTAATTGAGTACTGGCCCAGCCTGGAGTGCTGTTCACCACTGGGTATTCTCTGGTTCTTTATCGTGATGTGTATGAGAATCCTTTTATCTCTTCTACAGTACTTAGCAGCCGGTGAGGCCCTTATATCACCAGCTACCGTCTGAATTAGCAGTGGTGTTGCGAATCCAAGGGTGCTCAGCACACTGGCTTAGCTCCCAACTCTGTGTGGCGACTTCTCTCTTGCTTACTGGACTGGGGGTGGACTTCCATGCCAACTTCCGTGCCCTTAATGAGCAGTGGTGCGGTGAATCCAGGGGTGCTCAGCACACTGGCTTAGCTCACACCACTGCGTATTCGTGCTATTTCTGGTGCCTTGTTGGAAGAAGTGTTGTCTTTATAGGCTCTGTGCTCTTGATGGACGTTGGCTTAGCTAATCCAGGGGTGCTCAGCACACTGGCCCAGCTCTAAGCCCCTCTTGCACGAGTATTTTGCATCTGCTGCTGATCCAGAGCTGTTAGACATATTGCTGGACTTTTGGGCTCGCGCTGGCTGCACGCGTTTCGTCCTTCTGCTGGTTCAGAACGGTGTTAATCCAGGGGCACTCAGTGCACTGGCCTAAACCAGACTGAATTAGGCCTGCATCCTGTTGGTAAATAAGCTCTGCGCCAAAGAAGGACACGCTTCCTTAGTCCCACTTGCTGAGCACTGACGTAGCGCTTGATCACGGAGAGCGAGGCGGAGCTGAGCGCCGCCGCTGCCCAGTCCAGACAGCGTGAGGCACGGCGACTGGCACGGGAGACAAGCAGTCAGCAGCTTGACATTGGCTATATGAGCACAGAAGGGTCAGGTCCAGAATCTAGTCCCTCCACACCAACATCATTAGCAGCAATAAGGGCAGTAGCAGCATCGAGAGCATCCAGCAGCAGCAGCCAATCAGTTCCTCTTTGCGTTTGACGACGTAGACGAGATGGATTATCATGACAGGGACAGTCACACACTTGACAAGATTGATGACAAGCTTAGTTACACTGGTGGCAAGAATGAGGACAGGGCGCTTTTCATCAGGCGCTTTGTCGAAATGGTGGCAAAAGTACAGCGGGCTCACGAGGCTAAGATACGCAGGCACACGAGGTCAGCGGCCTTTCACTCGCTCAACACACTGGCAAAAAAGGCCTTCATGGAGTCCAAACCAGACTACAGATCGCTGTGGGACCTCTTGCCTTCACTCTTAGCAGGAGATGATCATGCCACCTCAGTCGCTTATGACTGGTGGTGCGCTTCATACATGAAGGATGGCCTTATGACCTCCCATGCGTGTCACGTCTTGAAGGACCTCACTACGAGGGACTCTTACCAGGGCTCAGTACGCTGCGCACAACCCCCTTTCCATGAGTTGGCGCCAGGGGCAACATGGGCAGTCTGTAAGAAGTTCGAGGATGGTGATGCTGAGGGTGAGCTGTCTAACGAGTGGGAGGAGGAAGCAACTTCTACCAAGGGTCTCACAGGGCCAGATGGCACGGAGGACTCTCACTACTTTTGGGCCTTGAGGGCGTTCATTGCAGAGCTCGAGGCCAAGTTCCTGCTGAAGGGCACCAAGGAGAAGGAGGACCTGTTGGTCGCCAAGTCGCAGACCGCCGAGCAGGATGGCCTTGCTTACGTGAAAAGCTGTCGACGCAGGGAAGCGGCGCTCAACGCTGGCAAGTCAGTGGGGGACTCCATCGTCAGACAGGACGTTGAGGAGTGCATCAAGGGTCTGCGCATCAAGGAGTACCGAGATCGCGTATCGGAGCAGCTGCGAGTCAGCCATCCTGCACCCAGCAGGGTCACCTGGGAGGACCCGGAGGTCATCGTGGAGGTGCAGGATAAGTTGAAGAACGATGCAGAAGCATGGGCCCTGACGCTCCAGCAGGAACTCGTACGCAGACTGACTTGCGTGTATTCCTGCTACGAAGCCAGGATGCTGGGGATTGACCTCTCTGAGTTGGTGTCCTCCATGAGGCGTTCTGGCTCCTCCCACAAGACTGGGGACAAACGCAGGGACACTAAAAAGAAGGAGCCAGCTCAGTCTGGTGGTGATGGTGCGAGGAGGCCTACAAGGGAGGCGAACAATGCGGAGAGGCAGAAGCCCACTTATGGCAAGGTGCCGCCACCTGACGCCCCGAAGCAGTTCGAATGCGAGTACTGCTTCACGAAGTTGCCCCATTCGCCAGAGCGCTGCTATACTGGGTGTCGGGAGGCTAAGGTACCTCACAACTTCCACAAGGATCGCCAGCACTCGAAGTGGCCAGCTGAGGTCAAGAATGCTCAGATGCGTGCTTACAACATCGCGCACCGCTTCAACGACCACAAGATGGGGATCACCACGAAGGAGTGGCTCAAGCTGCCGGAGTCCAAGCAGAAGCCGCAGCAGCCGCAGCAGGTGGCAGCCAGCGCTGAGGTGAAGGAGAAGCTCGCCGCAGAGTTGACGGGTCTGCAGCCAGGAGTGCCGGCCAAGGGTGGCAAGGGCGTTGAGGCGCAGGCCCAGTCTGAGAACAGCGACGCTGAGACTGAGTACGACTCCAACTTCAACCAGCAGGCTGAGTACGAGGAGAATGAGAAGGACTGCCTCGCTGATGATGGGCTGGAAGATAGTCATGATGTTGGCATCACTCACGCACCAGATCTCCAGGCCAGGGCTGCAGTCGCCCTGGGCAGCACTCAGAAGATGCAGAGCTTCCAGGTCAAGACGCCGGAGGAGTTCGACAAGGCCGCTCAAGTGCCCAGAGCCATTCCTCCCAACGTCCTTAGCAGGAAGTTTCACCTGCTGGCGTCCAACCTTCGCAGCTCCGTGCGCGCTTGCTCGCAAATTGCGGCCATCTTGATATCCCAGCACGCCATCGACCTTCCAAAGGACATCGAGAACCTCCTGGCGCTGGAAGAGCTCATGGGCAACGAGCCGAATGACGCGACAGAGCAACCCACCGAGGTCAACGAGCATGAACTGGAGGACGCGCACGCCACGGTGGTGCAGGGGGTAAAAGAGGGGGCAGATAGTGCAAAACACCGCACGATCGAGGAGGTGCCGCTGGACGAGATGCCCAACGGCGTGGTCGACAGTGCCGCCGCCCAGTGTGCAGCCGCTGCCTGTGTGAACGACCTGGGGGTGGTTGACTTCAGCGACCATGGGCATGTTCGAGCTGGCACCATCAAGACCCACGCCTACGACGCGCTGAGGGCGAAGATGAAGCAGCACCTGACCGACGAGCAGGTGTTGCTGATGACTCAGGTTCAGCCCATCTGCAAATTGCAGAATGCCACTCTGTACGAGGGCCTGGCGTTGGTGTCGTCGGGTGGTGAGCTTATGTTGTATCGGGCGATCCTCATGGACACCGGCGCCAACTGCAACATCATCTCCATCGCGGTCGTGAGGCGATTGGGCCTCACGGTGTACGAGGCCAGCTAGCACCGGCGCCAAGGTCACCAGGTGTGACAACAGCCCGACGAAGTTCACGCATTACTGCTATGTGGACGTCATCCTGGCTGCGGGCACGCCACACATGACGCTGCACCGGTTGTATGCCTTCGTGACCTTCGAGCCCGAGAACTCGTGGGATCTGCTGATAGGCACCGGACCGTTGAAGAACTCCTTGATGGTCGACATCAAGCTTGGAAGTGGAGTGGCCGTGTCACATGCGCCAACGATTTTGGGCATGGACGCCCAGGTGGTGCTTCCGCTGGTTGACATGACGCCACCCAGGCGTCCTGACCTGCCCAGGCGCGTGGACCCAGCAGTATGTCTGCAGTCGGAGATCTTTGGACAGGGAATGGAGTGTGAGTGGCTGAAGCACACGCCTCTGAGCACAAGGGAGGAGAGATTTGCTGCTTCTGGGATTCAGCATGAGCACATCGATGACAATGACGAGTCACCAGTGAGGTCACCAGCGCCTTCGCCAAGACCTCTTGCTGATCGCCCACGACCTCGAGCCGTCACGCGAGCGGAGATCGAGGAAAGATGTCGCCGTCAGACATGTCCCCTTGAAGGCGGCCGAAGAAGTGACCTGCCGTCTCTGGCGCCCACCGTACAGGCAGCATCGGAGCGCATGCTCGAACAGTTTTACGAGGAGCCGGACCCTTGGAAGGGTGGACACGCGAAATGGGTCACTGAGTGGACATGCAGTCCTTCTCGGGTGGTTGCTGGGGATCATCCGTCTCTGGACGCCCCTCTCGACTACCACTGGGCGGATCAGAGACTGTACCTGGACCGGCACCACGTCGCGCGTCTCTGCCGCATCCTTCAGAACCCAGCCCAGGACATGCCGACCAGACCTTCCCGCGATCATGTCTGCGTGGAATTCGCCCGCTGTCTCGAGCAGAAGTGGGTGACGGTGGACCAGCTGATGACCCCTAACTGGCTGCACGTGGACCAGAAACTGGACCACGACGATGAGAAGGACCGCTGGGTGCTCGATGGCAGCTACATGACGCACGTACCGTCCTCTGCCAGCAAGCAGGATGTCGTCAAGCCCAGGGAGAGAGGCAGATCGCGGCTCGACCTCAACCCGATCCAGAAGCTGCACACACTAGGAAGGATTTCTGTTAAAAACTGTTAATGATGTGTTAAAAAATGTTAATCGAGTGTTAAATAGTGTTAATGTGGAAACTGGGTGTTAAATTAATCAAGTGTTAATACGCGAAAAATTTCATAATGGGCTATATTATAGGCGGAAAAGTGTTAATGAGGTGTGAAGAAAGTGTTAAACGTTGGCGAGGGAGTGTTAATGGGACAGTTCAGGAGTGTTAACGGAAGGCTGCATCTGTTAATCGCGGTATAATCACGCTGCTGCGAATTATATTGGAGCCAGAACACACGCCTGTTTCGCCGATGCATTTGAAAAGTGTTAATACCCAGCGCAGCCACCGTGATGTGGGTGTCCTGGCGAGATAATCATTTCAAAATGCAGTCGCCACTGACAACGCCCATGCCCATCGACGATCGACAGGATCATCTACGGTAGATATATGTGCATCCGCGAACACCAAACGCATGAAGACCTTATTAAGACCTATCTAGCTACGTACGTAGGATGGAACGATAGTTGGACGTAGGTAGCTTGCGAAATCATTTCTGAGCTGACGTTCTGCCCGAGCAGACCAGCATATATAATATATTTGTTACGAGAGAAACCCGAGTCTGTAAAATTTGTAAGGTGCTAAATCGTTGCACGGTCGCTGTTACGTATATTTTTATCCACACGTTTATAGACTGCAAACCAAAGGGTGGGGTTGCGTGGTGTTCGTTCATAACAGATGGATGACCAGGGGAGCGCAAACTTGGCGACTGCTGGAAAGCAACCGCGAACTGCTAATAACGCGGTAAGTGCAGATTGTGGAACAGAATCTTCGTTTATTTTAAGTGTGAGTAAACTGATGCGGGCGATGTTCAGGCTCCCGGTGGCGCACATCGGGGCGCGGGGTTAGTTGGGCCCGCTAAGGTAAACGCCGGCACCGGAGCATTTGTGCATTTTTAGCTTGTTGCGAGCGTTTTATATAAGCCGGAGGTCACGCTGGGGACATACCGTCGCCAGCGTGGCCTGCTTCTGGTTGGTTGAAGTGTTTCATTTTCGTGTTCACCGGGTTACATCTTTTTACTGTGTTGAAGCCTCTGCGGACCGTGTAGCGCGTGCGCTGATCGCCAACGGGCCGGTCGCGCAACGATGCGGCGGTTATGCAAGCCTCTTGTCCCTGTTTTTTTAAGGGTGTTCTTCGTATAAGCCGGAGGTCACGCTGGGGACATACCGTCGCCAGCGTGGCCTGCTTCTGGTTGGTTGAAGTGTTTCATTTTCGTGTTCACCGGGTTACATTTTTTTACATGTGTTGAAGCCTCTGCGGACCGTGTAGCACGTGCGCTGATCGCCAACGGGCCGGTCGCGCAACGATGCGGCGGTTATGCAAGCCTCTTGTCCCTGTTTTTTTAAGGGTGTTCTTCATATAAGCCGGAGGTCACGCTGGGGACATACCGTCGCCAGCGTGGCCAGCTTCTGGTTGGTTGAAGTGTTTCATTTTCGTGTTCACCGGGTTTCATTTTTTAATTGTGTTGAAGCCTCTGCGGACCGTGTAGCGCGTGCGCTGATCGCCAACGGGCCGGTCGCGCAACGATGCGGCGGTTATGCAAGCCTCTTGTCCCTGTTTTTTTAAGGGTGTTCTTCATATAAGCCGGAGGTCACGCTGGGGACATACCGTCGCCAGCGTGGCCTGCTTCTGGTTGGTTGAAGTGTTTCATTTTCGTGTTCACCGGGTTTCATTTTTTTACATGTGTTGAAGCCTCTGCGGACCGTGTAGCACGTGCGCTGATCGCCAACGGGCCGG
>LGRX02002252.1:0-62327 GCA_001247695.2 Cymbomonas tetramitiformis
TACTTAAGTATGAAGAAAAAACTATTTTTTCTTAAGTATGGGATAACGCAGGCGTCGACGCGGGCCGACGCGTTACACTCCTTAAGTATGGGCTTAAGTATGGGAGCCCTATTTTGTGGAATCTTAGAATGTTAAGAATGTTTGGTCCACTCCGTCCGTCCACTCCGTCCGTCCGTCCACTGTGCTGGACGGAGTGGACGGACCGGACGGACGGACGGAGTGGACCGATATTATTCCCCCCTCCAAACGTGGCATTGAGCTCAGTGTCGAGCCAGGCAGCCTCGTCCTTGGTCACAGTCGTCTTACCCAAAGGCTGGAGCTCGTCCAACACGGTGTAGGGCAAGACCTCATCCTGCTCTGCGACGTTGGCTTCCCAGCCCGGCTCCCACTGCCGCGATGACTGCTGGGACTCCCAGGAAGTGCAAGGCGCTGCACGCCAAGTGACCCGTGCGGTGGCAAGGCATCATGCACCAGCACGCTCACCGCCAGCCTGCTGACAACCCACAGGATACCGCACAAGAGCAGAAAAAATCGCAAAATTCTGTTGAACCGTACTGCGGCCACCGGCGAGTTCGAAGCGAACAAGCACGCCATCATTCTCCACCAAGGCATGGAATCGATTGTTTGATATTCTGATACCATCGATATATCAGAATATCAGAATCAATTGATGCCTATTTGATACACAATCAAAATATTACAATCAATTGATACCCACCTCCGAGAATTACAATCGATTGATGCCTAATCCGAATTATCACCATCAATCGATTCTCGATTTGCATTATCACAATCAATTGATCGTGACCGTGGGACATATCAGAATCGATTGATATTTGCACGTGACACGCAATCACACATCGATATGCAATATATAACTCCCTAACCGATCCTTCATTCTTGAGTTCTAGGCTTTTCATTCGTCTCTAATTTGGGTTCGCTGAAGTGTGTTTGAGATGAACCAATAAACATGCAAATGACACCCATCCTCAGATTGGAGGCGGGGGGTGTGTTGGAGGCTCTCGACTCGATTTGGTAGCATTGAGGACCTCAATTTACAGTGTGACGGAGTGTCAGGACTATTGACGAACTATCGACTGCCTGTGTGAATCAAGATGGGTAAACGTGGATACAGCTCATTCATAGACGAACACAATGATATATTGTTTGTTGTGATAGGATTGGTAAAACCCAAAATCTGATACCCATTAGGGCGCAATTGGTAATCATGAATGTTATCGATAGGTATCGTTATCGTTCTCAGTCGATAGGTTCGAAAAATTATCGTTATCGTTCGATTATAAAATTTGACTTATTCATCGTTATTTGATAAGTTCAAAAAATCACGATACCGAGCCTTGGTTGATATAGCCTCGGTAGAAATTTTGGGGTATCATATCAATTGATATTGCCTCGGTAGGAATCACTATCAATTGATGTGCATTTGCTAGAATTGCAATCAATTGATAATATAATGTAAAAATCACAATCAATCGATAGCTGAATTCTTTTATCACAATTTATTGATAGGACAATTTAGGATATTACTATTGATCAATTGAAAATTTGGAATAATCAAAAACTATCGATACTGCTTGTTCCAACCGATTCCATGCCTTGTTCTCCACCCCCCGTGCGTTAAGCGAGAACCTCCGCCAGCGGCAGCGAAGACCACAAACGCGAAGACGAGCGTCAAATAAGCGGTCTGCGCGACGCGATGCAGCACAAGGTTGCGTCGAAGTTGTGCCCAACGTGCTGCGAAGCGAGGCTTGTCAAGCCTGACGGGCAACGTGGGCAGGGACACGCGCCCCAGCAAGAGGACCTTTGAACAACGCAAGGACGGGACAGTCCACCCCCGCGAAGATCGGTTGACATGCACATCCATGGCGAGACCAGCGGCGCGAGGGACGTTGTCACAATGCAGACAAACGCAGGTCCAAAGCCAGGCGAGGACCACGAGGAACATGGCCTCAACACTGCGTGACCACCACGCCAAGGATATCATCAACCCTCTAAGGGGAACCACCATTCAATCATTCGCACCAATGTGGCGCAAGCCAACGCAGACACCAGTTGCGTGGACGAAGAGGACACCAGCGTACCAAACAATCGCCAGAGCCCAAAACACCCAGATGCCATAGTGCTCATGGCGAGGATAACGTCGAGTGATTATTCACCATGTCTGAAGTGTCTTCCAACAAAAAGCGAAACAGCTCCAGCACCAAATCGTGAAAGAGCGCTGACTCAAATGCCAACGCAATGCCTCCAGCACTGCCCAGATGGCAACAATGGGCATGGAAGCATGCCCCAGGTATTGCCAAATCACTGCACTGCCCGCGAGTGTCAATGACCCCCGCAGGGCACCTGGCCTGATATGGACTGCTCGTGCAGGCAGCCCATGGCCACAGCGGTGTGCGCTTAGAGGGGCCGCCCTCCCGCTGAATCCGGGAGACTCCCATAAAAGCGCGTACGGGCATCCTGCTGCGTGAAATTCTGTAACGCCTCTGTGGTTGCGCTGCACGTTGAAACGGGAGAAGCGGGACGACGAGGAGCTTCAATGTTACCGCCAGGAGGGGTGCAGTGCTCGGCCGGGGTGCGACGCCAGAGGATGCCCTCCCACGACCAGTGGGAACAGGAATGCTCCGAGCAATGTCTTCTCTCGGCCAGGTGGATACAGTGGGAACAGGAATGCCAGCCCATTTCCCCAATCGCTGCACACCTCTGTCGAGTGTTCGTGCGTCCTCCATATCCTCGTCAGAATGCTCTGGCCTTGCTGCCGTACGAGCATGACGTACCTGCTCCACGACTGCGGCAGGCGAGCGAAGGCGCTCCTCAAGAAGCCTGAGCGCCGGCTGCACCCACGGAGCGGCCCTGTCAGAGGACACGTATGACAGGTGCGTGAACTTGCGCCGCTCGTCCTGGAGATACAGTACGCTTCTTTGAAATAAGCTCGCTCAGAAAGTAAATGCTCATTGTCCTCGAAGATGGAGTATACGGGCTTGGCGGCAGGGTGCTCCAGACAGCGGAGCACGTGCGCAGATTGCAGGTCCATGTTCGTTTCCAGGCATGTCACACAAGTATAAGCACGCCGCCCCTCGCCACCATATTCGATCAAGTCTTCGTAGGCCAGCTGAACGGCCCCTCTCAGGTCCTTTGCCTTGGTTTGACCTCCCAGGGGAAGATGCCAACCACTCTTGGCGCAGGCGATCGTCTTATTGTATCGGTTCGCCACGCGTCCAGAGACCTCATGATGATCTGCCAGTCCCCGTCGGTCGTAACACTCGCCCAGCTGAAACAGGACGGAGTGATGTCTGTCCACATACCTGACCACGAACACCGTGAGGTCGCAACAGAACTTCATCTTCTGCACCTCCGCGCAGGTCAGCCAGGTCTGTGACGATTGGGTAGGTGCTCTCCTGTCGAGGCTCTTCCACTTCGTGGCCGCTTCAACAGCTGCCCAATCCGAACCGGCCAAGGAGCACGCTGTATCAGAACCCCCTGGGGATAGAGGCGGTGTCCTTGCTCGTGTGGGGGAAAGAGTCCCTCCCTCCAGTGCGTCGTCAGATCTGGGCGACGGCGTGGAGGCCTGAAGCAACTCCGCCAGCTTGTCTTGATGAGTCGACATCTCCCTAACAGGGGACCTGGTGCCAGACGGGCCAGCGCCAGCGCTAGAAGTTCCTGCCCTCGCGGCTGTAACTACTTCGTTTGCCCGGGGCTCTAATCGCCCCAAGACCCGACTTCTTCGTGTCAGCGCACCGGAGCATCTTCCTGCCTTCCCCCAAGTGCAGATACTCCTGAGCAGATGCATTGTCAGTAAAGACTGCACCACCCCCAACACCATCTTCAACCGGGTAGAACTTGATGGACTTGGATTCCAGCCTGACCAGCTCCAAGGGTGGCCGGTTCTGTCCATGCCCCAGCCACGACTGGTACAACCCTTCTCTGAACTTTGGAATGTCCACTGGCTGTAGATACCTGAGCAGCTGATACTCCCACAAGCCAGCACCCTCGTACCAATGGGGAAACCTAAGCTCCTGCATCAATTCCCCGGAGTTGAAAACCAGGGAAGATATCTTACCCCGATTGGCCGGCCCCGGGCCGAACTGAGTCGCCAAAATGAGGCCCGGGCCGAAGAGGGGCCGAAAGAGAAATTGCTTTGGGGCCGAACCAATTTGGCGCAAACTTCTAAAATTTTGATGAAAATTTTGCGATTTTTGCATTTCCACATACTTAAGATTAAAATTCTCGCGCCTGCGGCGGGCATTTTGTAGTTTGGACCGGGCGGACCGAAGGCGGGCCGAAAGAAAATTTGATTTGGGGCCGTACTAGCTCAACGGAAGATATCTTCCCTGTTGAAAACTGCCACATGATCCAACGTGGCCTCCATCAGGTCGATGTACTGAGTAGCAGCAGACTCAGGTTGGACGCAGAAGACACGCTTGCTTAAGTCCCACATGAGGGTGCCGGTGACCTCGCCGCTGGGATACTTCTGTAGCGCCTCTACCTTTGACTGCAAGAGTCTCAAACGGCTATTGTCGAGCATTGATTGGGCCAATGCGCTTGGGGTAAACGACGTCCGGCTTGGTAGGTGGTATGTGGGTAGTGTAGCTGCCCACGAACGTCCACTTACCATCGTCCTCGTCCTGGTGTAGCTTCTGGTCGACACCCGACCAATCCGGCCACTTCAGCTGGTCCTCCCTTACCCACTTCTGCTCAGCACAACGGACAAACTCCACGGGAACGTGCTGCAGAGAAGGTGCTTCCCCCAGGTCATGCGTCTTCACAATGTGGCATAGTCGGGCGATATCATTCTTGTCCTTGTACAACCGTTGGTTCTTCCACCTGTACTCGCAACCGCTGACGTCCATACGGTCGTTTCAAGGCTTCACCCTGCCGCATTGCCAAGGGCGCGGGTCCGCACAGTGTCTCTCGAGCATGATTTGTGCTCCGACTCCTCCTGCCAAGCCGATGGCAGAGATGGTAATACGCTCTTCCGACGTGAGTCCATGGGACACCTCCGCCAGTGACCCAATGCCCGTTGCTGCAGTTCGTGCGTGTCTGAAAGCTCACCAGGCTCTGGCGACGAGGAGCGTGATGGTATTGGAGACTCACGTATGTCGTCAATGTGCTCCGAGCGTGCCCCAGATGCAGCAACTCTCCCCTCCTCCTCGTGGGAAGGATGAAGCTCGGGCCACCCAAACACCAGATCTGGACCAAAGATCTCTGTCGTTAGACAGACCATGGGCGGGGTCCGCTCTTCTGACACTGTGAGGGCTCTTCGGTGGTGTAAGATTAACCAGGGGAAGCGTCACCTGAGTGTCCATGGCCAAGACTGAAGGTGCATGGGACACCGCCACGCCACTCCCAAGCTTGATATCGTTCATGAGGGAGTTCTTCAGTGGCCCGGTACCCACCAAGAAATCCCACGAGTTGTCCCGCTCGAACGTCACGAAAGCATGAAGCCGATGAAAAGTCATGTGAGGTGTGCCTGCTGCCAATATGATGTCCACGAAACAGTAGTGGGTGAACTTGGTGGGGCTGTTGTCATACCTCGTAACCTTGGCTCCGGTGCCAGACTCGTAGACCGTGAGCCCAAGTCGCCTCACCACGGCGATGGCAATGATGTTGCAGTTGGCACCGGTGTCCATGAGAATAGCCCGGTAGAGCATCAGCTCAACCCCAGAAGACACCAGCGCCAGGCCCTCATGAAGAGAAGCGTTCACAAGCTTGCATATTGGCTGCACTTGTGCCATCTGCAGCGTCTGGTCCTCGGTCAGGTGATCCTTCATTTTTACTCTCAAGGCGTCGTAGGCGCGGGTCTGGATGGTGCCCGCACGCACATGCCCGTGCTCACTGAAGTCCACCACCCCAGACTCGCTCACGCAAGCGGCAGCTGCACACCTGGCTGTCGTATGGTCGACCACCCCATCAGGCATCTCGTCCAGTGGTAGCTCTTTGTCGTCTGACTGTCCAGGACATGTTGGATGTTGCTGCCCCATTCTCCATCTCCTGCGCAACTGTACCAGGTGTATCTTCACACTGGTGCTCATTGACGTCGGTGGGATGCCTGACTGGCTCCGTGGGTTCCTTGCCCTCAATCTCCTCGAGGGCCAGGAGGTTGTCAATGTCTTTCGGCAGATCTATCGCACGCTGTGCCAGCAAAATCGCTGCAATCTGCGCACAAGTGCGTGTCGAGCTCCGCAGATGGGATGCCAGCAGGTGGAACTTCCTGCTCAAGGGGTTTGGGGGAACAGCCCTGGGCGCCTGGGCGTCCTTGTCGAATTCCTCAGGCGTCTTGACCGGGAAGCCCTGCATTTTCTGCGTGTTTCCCAAGGCAATCGCAGCCCTCGCTTGCAGCTCTGGCGCAGAACTTTCCTCGGAGTGATCGCTTGTGACCAATACTTCACTAGCAGGGCCCACGCGCTCGCCCACAGCGTACTCCTCCCGCTCGTTGAAGTTGGAGTCATACTCAGCTTCGTCGTCTCCATCCTCTGATCGCGCCTGCGCCTCCGCGCCTTTGCCCCCATCAGCAGGTCCTGCTGCCTGCAAAGATGACAACTCCGCAGCGAGCCTGTCCTTCACCTCCGCACTGGCCGCTACCTGCTGCTGCTTGGCCTCTGGCAACTTGAGCCACTCCTCTGTAGTAATTCCCATCTTGTGCTTGGGGAACCGGTGCATGATGTTGTACTCGCGCATCTTAGCGTTCTTCACCTCGTTCTCGTACTTCGAGTTCTTCCTGATCTTGTGAAAGTCTTGAGGCACGTTCGCATCTCGGCACCCAGTGTAGCAGCGATCTGGGGTGTGCCACATACGCGTGAAGCAGTACTTGCACTGCTTGTCCTTGGTGGCGTCAGGGGGCGGGACTTTGCTGTAGGTGGACTTGGCCCTCTCAGTGTTGTTGACCTCCCGTGGCGGCTTCTTGTTCGCGTCATCACCGGTGGGTACAGACGGCTCCTTCTTCTTGAAGTCTTTACGCTTGTCCCTAGACTTTCTGGCAGCACCAGAGCGTCGCATGGCGGCCACCAGCTCGAGAAGGTCAAGTCCCAGCTGCCTTGCCTCATAGCAAGAGTAGATACAGCTTGACCTGCGCGTGAGCTCCTGCTGAAGAGTCAGTGCCCACGCTTCTGCGTCATTCTTCAGCTTGTCGTCGCTGCACCTCCACGATGACCTCCAGGTCCTCCCACGTGACCTTGCTGGGGGCGGGGTGACTGACTCGTAGCTGTTCCGAGACGCGCTCCTTGTACTCCTTGATGCACAGCCCCTTGACGCATTCCTCGATGTTCTGCCTGGTGATGATGTCCTCTACCTTCTTGCCAGCGTTAAGCGCGGACTCCCTGCATCTACAGCTCTTCACGTACGCAAGGCCATCTTGCTCAAAGGTCTGAGACTTGGCCACCAGCAGGTCCTCCTTCTCCTTAGTACCCTTCATCAGAAACCTGGCCTCAAGTTCTGCAACGAAAGCCCGCAGCGCCCAGCAATAGTGAGAATCGTCAGTGCCATCTACGCCTGTAAGGCCCTTGGTCGAGGTCCCGACCTTTAGCCAATCCTCAGACTCCTCACCATCAGCGTCACCATCCTGAAACTCTCAGCAGACTGCCCATGTCTCCCCTGCCTTCATCTCGTGAAAGGGGGGTAGTGCACACCGCACAGAGCCCTGAAAAGAGTCCCTCTTAGAGACGTCCTTCAGGATACGAAATGCGTTGGAGGCCATAATGCCATCCTTTAAATACGCAGCGCACCACCACTCGTAAGCGGTTGAAGTGGCATGGTCCTCTCCTGCCAAGAAAGAGGGAAGGAGATCCCATATCGATATGTAGTCTGGCTGAGAATCTCGGAGAGCCTGCTTCTGTTCTGCGGTAAGGCCCTGGAAAGCTGCTGATCTCATCTGTCTGCGTATCTTCGCCTCATGGGCTCGCTGCACCCTTCCCACCAGCTCCACAAAACGTCTGACGAATGCTGCTCTGTCCTCATTCTTGCTACCAGTGTAACTGAGTTTTGGATCGATTTTGTCAGGGCCATCAGTGTCTCTATCAGGACGATCCATATCCTCTAAGCTCTCGAACGCGAACAGAAGGCTGTTGACTGGGGGTACTGCTGCTGATACGGTTGCTGCTGCTGCTGCTGCTGCGGCTGCTGCTGGTGTTGGGGGACGGGTGTTTGGTGCCGACCCCTCTGTGCTCATAAAGCTGCTGATCCGCCTCTGGGTACTCTTCTCCCGGGCCAATCGCCGTGCCTCCCGTTCTGCGGACTGGACAGCGGAGGCGCTCAACTCTGCCTCCCCCTCCGTGGTCAAGTGCTAAGCCAATATGTGACAAGTGAGGCAAAAGAGGTATGCCTTCTCCACGCGTACAACTCGCTCACAAATAGAATGAAGACTGAATTCAGGCTGGGTTATGCCAGTGCACAGAGTGCCCCTGGATTCACACCGTTCTGACTATGAAGAAGGGTGAAACGCGTATGAATGGCAGGCACTGGCGGTCCAGAGTCAAAGTGAACAAACAGTCCCCAGCACAGTCCCTGACGGGGATGCGAAGTGAATGCCCAAGCTCTCCACAACCAACAGGGCTCAGACACCCAGCCACAATAAGCCAAGTCAAACCAGTGTGCTGAGCACCCTCTGGCTGCAGTGGTCACTTATCACAGTTCAGCTGCAATATTGCAACAAGTATGTCTTGATACGCTGAATCAGTGGTGAATGCAGAATATTCGCACAGCAGGGCTGAGGCTAAGCCAGTGTGCTGAGCACCCCTGGATTCGCGAAGCCACTGCTCATCAAGAGCACAACAGTTGTCATAAGAGCTCGTTGCTAATCAAGATAACCAGGAAGAAAAGTCACCAAGCAGTGCTCAAGCTAAGCCAGTGCACAGAGTGCCCCTGGATTCGCAAAGCCACTGCTCATCAAGAAGGACCATAAGTGTCATGAAAGTGTTCCTTCGCAGATAGTTGACAGTGGTAGAAGTTGCACAGCAGGGCTTAAGCAAGGCCAGTGTGCTGAGCACCCCCGGATTAGCTAAGTCACTGCTCATCAAGAAGGTAAAAGGTATCATAAGTGCCTCACCACAGGTCTAAAGTCGCCAAGAGCTGTAAGAGAAAAGAAGAAAGGCTGCACGCTAATCCACCAATATTTCCAAGGTAATCAACGGTGTTCTAAGCTGAGCCAGTGTACTGAGTACCCCTGGATTCACTAGACACCGTTGCCAGAGCAGTCTTTGCTGTGTACATAATATAAAGAGTTAACCCGCTCGCTGCCTTCCAGGCTGATGCCGCTGCTAATTACATTCTAATGACCCACCCGCTTAGAGATAGGTCAGTACACCATGGGTGTCCCTGGATTCACTGTCAGACAAGGTGGCCAAGCTAGAGGAACAGCAAGGTAAGAAACCACGCATTAGGATAGTAATTAACTGCTGATTCGCTGTCGCCGCCACCGTCCAGGCTGATGCCGCTGCTAATTACCTTCTAGTGACACACCCGCTTAGAGATAGGCCCGTACACCATGGGTGTCCCTGGATTCACTGTCAGACAAGGTGGCCAAGCTAGAGGAACCGCAAGATAAGAAACCACTCATTAGGATAGTAATTAACTGCTGATTCGCTGTCGCCGCCGCCGTGAGTCTTTCCGTGTGTAAGCACCGCCAAATAACAAAGGAAAAAGGGTCCGCCAGTACACCAAGGGTGTCCCTGGAGTCGCCTGTCTCCCGAATCCGCTTTTCTTGACTGCTGTCGACTTGTCGCCAAAGAGCCTCTTACTTCTGAATTCGTACCGAAATAAAAAGCCGCTCCGCGCAGGACATTATTGTTTTGTAAAAAGATAAAAACAGCAGTATAATATATTCATCAAAAGATTCACAAAATCATCAAAAGTACGAATTATTGTACAAAACTGTGAGCAGAACTGTCTTAGCAATCTAGCACTTGGCACGTGAACAGCCACCTAGCACTTGCGAAGGCAAAACAATAATGAGTCCGCTAGTCCTGACCTGCGGTCAGAGCCTACTTATTCTCAAGTCAATGTCACATCTGTAAAAAAACTTGTAACAGGCTTCCGCCCTGAAATCTTCATCTACCAATAGGATGTCACTAGTCTATGCCAGCTTTAATGATGTTACCACTCCCCATCTTCTGACTGACACGTCAGTGACAGTATTGTAGCTGTCATATCTTCTTATCACTTCACAGTCATCCTACAATGACCATATCTTCTTGACCAAGCCTGCCACCCTCAAGCAGTTGTAACGCGCAAGGTCTGTCATACTCGTCATGACTGTCATACCTGTCACCAGCTGGACAACCCCGGCTTCGGTACCACGAGAAGCCGGCGTTTTTTTGTTACAACGCGCCCTTGCCAGTGACTCCAGTGGCATACAACGTTTTGTCTCCATATACTATTTATTTTATTCTCGGAGTCATCAATATATAAACTCGTCAGCATCATTAATCTCTACGGTATATATCGCAGTGAACGAAATAAAAAGTGCAGACAACCGCAGGATTACAGTATGACAGTGAATCCGTATTTAGTTAGTTCAACGGCATGCTATTATTAGAAATATGAATGTGTGGTGTAGGAATACTATTTTTTAAAAAGGTGCATCGACCTATCGGGAGGGTTTTCTATATATCCATACATACACGTGGGAAATGTACGACATCCCTACGTAACATAGGCTTTGCCACGTGTATATCGAGTTATGTGAAAAACCCTCCCGATAGATCGATCGGTCTCCTAAAAACTAACTACTCTGGTATAAACTTTACAAGGTTATTATAAATAAATATTGTATTACGCTCGAGATTCTTCTGAGATGCCAATCGCGCGGCTCTGCTGTATTTATTGAAGCTAGTAGCTTTTCTGAGCGGTACAGATTAAAACTTTAAATTGCCATGTGACATAGATCAGCATGTCATTCGCGATCGTCATAAATTAAATATGATGCAAAATGAAGACCTGTCGAGTACAGTAATCACTCAGTAATAAGAAAACCCGCCAATAAGAAAGTAGCCAGCTTTCCTGGGGGGGGGGGGTACCCGATTTGGTGAATATTGCTGGCTGGCTTTTTTGAGCTATGAAATATGGGGTGATAAGAAATATGGGCGCTGGCGCCATATTTCTTATTGGTGCGCCGCAGGCGGAATTTTTTTTAAAATGTCGCATTTTCACGGGTTTATCACTGAAATTTTAAGAAAATTGCTGGCTGATCGAAACGTAGGCGACGTTGGAGGTGAGCGCCCCGTGTTAGCGTTCTGCATCATGCTGCGTTTGAGGCCGAAACGTGGAGATATGACCGTTGGTGAAGTCAAATCTGTCAAATTTGGTCAGATTCCCCAGCAAACTCAGAAAAGCTTTTGGTTGTTGCAGTGGAAGTCGTGGTGAAACAAGAAAAATGCTTTTCCTCGTGTTATGCTGTTCCTGATGGTTAAATTTGGAACATGGAGTGAAATCTTAAAAAAATTGGTAAATTTCTGCAGCCCATCCCGAAGCAATCTGGGCAAATTGGCCGGTTCTCAGGGGTGGAGACTATTTTAACCATTAAAGGATACACAAAAAATGGGAAAATATTCTTCTGGACGTCAATCTCCCCCCATGTGGTCTGCTGAGCTCAAATTTGTCTAATTATGACTCTGTCGTGCCTGTTGGCCATCCCAATTTAAAATGTAGTGATCGGTGAGGACCTAGGTGGCGGGGCCAGTTTCCAAACGAAAAAAACTCATCAAGCACTGACTGTTTTTTTGTCACCGTTAAAACGGCCTCCGAGGTCCTCCCTTTTCAATCTGACTAATTGACCACTTTTCACTCCCGGCTCGGGGACTCTGGTTGTTAATCCCGGTAAAATCTGACTTTGTGGCGGCTTCAGCTGCCACTTTCTGACCACTTTGCGGCATAACAAGGTTGATAGAGCACCTGTGGTCATGCAGGGTGAAAGGGGAAGAGCAAAAGGCGCAGAGCAATACCACGTCCAAGTGAAGCTGTTGTGAGCCGCACTTGACTGTGTCCGAGCAAAGCTCAAGGGTCAGTCAGAGGTAAATTTGCTTCCAATCTTGGGGCACAGGTCCGTTTCTCGGCAATTTTGCAGTGTACAAAAATTGCTATGTTCTGATACCAGTTGAACAAGGCTACAATTAAGCAATTGCAATATCTTTATGGCAGGAAAGATTGACCAGTATTTTGACAGGGTGAGCAACAGCTCTTCCAAATAATTACCTTAAGCTAGAACAGCCTCCACTGGGCTGCAATTCATGTCTTATACTTTCAAGGCGCGCCCTTTCAGATCTCTGATCGCTCTGTCCTATGTCGGCTGGCATACTGTATCATCATCTGCCACCTATACAAATCCTGATCAGAGAATCTATACCTAAATATCTCTCTAGCTTATCTAGTTGCCTCTGACCCTTTTCCTCCGAGGGGGCAACTCAGATTCGTCATCACTGTCAACCATTGTAAGAGTAGGAACAGTCTTGGCATATTCATATATGATAGGTTGACTCTTCGGCTTAGATTTGGTCTTCACCACTGCGGCTGGAGCACAACCAGATATGGCATCAGGCTTCGGCTCGGGGATAGGTGGATCCTCTGGCTGAACTGGTGAAGATGTCGGAGATGTGCCCTTTGGCACCCAGAGAAGTTCACCCTTATCATCCATGATCAACTGCAGTCCCTGTCTCTTCAACCTTCGAGCTTCAGCCTGTTCTTCAGCATCGTCAGCTACCAGGTCATCGAACTCGCTGACGCCATCCTCGGAGTGGGTGTCATATTCACCAGGCGTGGCATACTCCCACTTTGGACTGGCAGTATCAATGTCCTGCTTACTGTCAGTAACTCCCACGTCATCATCGTCATCAGAATCTGGCAGCTTCTCCTTACTCCAGGCCACAGCGCCTGCACCCGAATCGTCACTGTTCGTAGGCGTCGATTGTACAGCCTTACGCCCAGTGTACAGTATGGAATTCCGCGATACTCATACTCATCAGTCTCAATCGCATGCTTCCAGAACGCATTACTGATCGGTAATGAAAACGGCGCTACGGGTTCCTTCGCTCGAGTGGCATCTTCCAGAAACCAGCCACCGCCCCTCGAGCGCTCCAGAAGGATGAACGATAATATGCTGCCAGCTATAATCGAGTCCATGCTCTCGCTCCCCAAAGTACGCAGTCAATGGCTCTGGGGTCCCCTTTCGTGCCCATTTCCAATGCGCGGCCCATTGGGTAGAAATACAATATACCAATCGAACGGCTTAAAATGGCCAGTGTCCCCTGGCACAACAGCATTTTACAGCATAGTATATATTAATAGAGGACGCAGTCCGTGGAGTTTGCCTCCTGGCTTGAGATCACACCCAACGGTCTGGCTAACGGGGCGTCCGTGGGGAAAATGCTCCCGAAGGAGTAAACAAACGTAAAATCGGGAATAGAATCCTTCATGTTTGTCTTGGGAATACGCATTACGTTGTGCCATCAAGCGGATTCGCGTGGCGCCTTGATTCAAAAAATTCCTTCGCCGAAAATATTCTTTAATTATTTATACAACTTTTTGAGAGAATCTTCGAAGGGAGACAACAGACGCATACGTGATACTCGTACGGTACAAACGCTTCCAAATTCCCCATGCACGTTTCGCTTTCCCCATTCCCGGTCGTAGGCAGTTGCAACCGCTGAATGTCACAGTCAACAGTGCCTTTCGTAAGTTATTAAGTATGGAAATATAGGTTATCGCTCGCCGGCCCCACCTTTGTTGCGCTACTGCAGGCACACCCCCTTGTGATTTTAATCACATTACATGAAGTGCAAAATTTTTCAACGTTTGTAATGAATATAAATGTATTCACAAGGCGAATGGCTTTTTTTTTAGCTCTTGAACGACCCCATCCGCAACCGCATCAGCTTCGTTGGCAGTCGCGACTGCAAGCTAAGTTGATGCGGTTCAAGCTAGGGTCGACTAATTCACGGCAGCCGAGGGGTGTTCATGCGTTCTAGCGCAAGAAACTTGGCAGATATATTCGTATCAATAATATGAATATATCCCGTAAGTTCCAGGTCATGCCTTGAAGCATAAATCAAACAGTCGCATCTTGACATGCGGCGTTTTGGGTTTGGGTTTTGATTATTGACTTACCCAAACCCAAAACTGCCTTGCAGAATTGTAGTTGTCGTGCCTTCCAACTCACGAAACGTGGCAGATATATTCATAACAATATTATGAATATATCCTGGAAGTTGCAGGTCATACCTTGACGCATACTTCAAACAGTCGCATCTTGACATGTGGCGTTTTCGGTTTGCGTTTTGATTTACCCAAACCCAAAACTACTTTGCAGAATTGGAGTTGTCGTGCACTCCAACTCACGAAACGTGGCAGATATATTCATAGCAGTATTATGAATATATCCTGGAAGTTGCGGGGCCTGCCGTCAAGTATGCTTCAAACAGTCGCATCTTGACAAGAGGCGTTTTGGGTTTGGATTTATCCTCTTGTCAAGATGTGACGGTTTCGAGCGTACTCGACGGCATGCCCTGAAACTTACGGGATATATTCATATTATTGATACGAATATATCTGCCAAGTTTCTTGCGCTAGAACGCATGAACACCCCTCGGCTGCCGTGAATTAGTCGACCCTAGCTTGAACCGCATCACCTTAGCTTGCAGTCGCGACTGCAAACGAAGCTGATGCGGTTGCGGATGGGGTCGATCAATAGCTCAAAAAAGGTATTCGCCTTGTGAATACATGTATATTCCTTACGAACGTTGAAATTTTTTGTACTTCATGTAATGTGATTAAAATCACAAGGGGGTGTGCCTGCAGTAGCGCAACAAAGTTGGGGCGGACAAACTTGCATTTGCATACTTAATAACTAACAAACGGCACTGTTTCCCCTCGACAGCGCTTCGTTCACACCCTTTAACAGCGCCCGGCCAGAGTTGACGAGTCCGTGACAGGCTACTTCGATTTACTTGTGGAAGTCGGATTCCGACTCCCACCAGTACAGAGTGTCACAACTCTTCCGTTTATTGTATTACGTAATGTCGCAATCACCATTCCCCCAAAATAAATGAACGATTTTATTCCCGAAACTCCTTTTTTTAATTCCCCCGGAATACCATGCCGCGTCCGTGGTGCTGGCAATCAGTGTAGGCCGCGGTTTTCTTGTTTATTTTATTTAGAGTTTCTCAACAGAACAACCCCTCGCGTTATGGACGGTAAAACGCCTTGCGCTACATTGAATGCGGCAGCTCAAGGTTGTGGGCGAGTTATTCGAGGCGTGAAAACGACTTGAGGGGTTGGAGTCTGACTGGAAAGACCCAGACAGCTCAGGTTTAACGCCCGACAGCCCCGTCAAAATGATTTCATGAAATTCTGGATTTTTGAAAGAACGGGACAATCTAAAGATATTTCCTTAGTGACTCTAACACCTACAATAACTAAACTACTTAGACATTTAGACTTGCTTAAGTTCTCCACGCCACCCCCCTTAAAATGCGTCACACGGCATGTGCCGTCCCTTACGCAGTCCCATACTTTTGTGGCCACCGATGCCTTCTACCAAGTCATCATGCCATACCGACCACAACTGAAATGCTCTACAACTACCGACATGTCATGTTTATGTCAACGCTCATTCACCTATTTCCTTCTCTTGTCTCTGACACCAAGCCCTGGTAAGAAACTGACTGCTAATGCTTATAGAATATGGAAATGGCTTGGCATACATGCAGGAACATGCTCACTCACTCCGTTGCATATCCAGGCACTTTAAGCAATATTCATTTCTTTAAGACATCCAATCCAGATAATAAACAAATTGAAGTCTCTCTAAACAGCGTCTCCTAATAGTGATCTGTTAAGACATTCATCCATGTGCGCATTTAAAGCTGCGTTACTGGGAGTGGAAAACGCCATGCAGCATGGACAGGTGCCCCCTTCCCCATAGCCCGAGGACCCAGTAGCTGCAGGCACAGATGCTTCCTGTTCTTCATTTATCGAAGGCTGCGGCGTGGCCACTGAAACTGGAGGCTGCGCTATTCCCGACATCGACTGAGTCGACATGCCATACATAGTCCCCGCATGGAATTGCTCAGCATGTGCAGCCCGTGGTTGACCCGCCACTACTCCAGCCTGGTGTGTACCGTGCACGTCCTCCATCCCACCACCCTGCCCCAAAGGCGGGCGGTACCCCCCCATGGGTGGATTATAAGACCCTAACCCACCAAGTCCACCGAGCATTCCGCTTTCCAGCACTCCGAGCCTGCCGAAGCTGCCACCAGCAGCGGATGCACCCAAATGATCGGAATTTGACTCCACAGATGGCGCCGAGGACTTTTTATTTCTAGTGGCACCTCGCGCATACAGGGGTGTCCTGTCCGGAGGCGACTCCGCAGGGGACAAGTTTAAGGGAAGGCCCAGCTCGCTGTCGCTGAACCCCAGAGGATTGTCCGTGGACAGCTCCGCCTGGAACTGCAATCGAGCGTACAGCGGACGTCGGTCTGCCAGCGCTATTGGCTCCGACACTCCACGGCTCGCCTCACCTGCTCCTCCTCCTCCCAGCAGGTGCGGCGCATAGAGTGACTCGGTTCCACCCGTTCTCGAGTTGCGCTGTTGTGCCCCACCAGCAGCCTGTCCAAAACCACCTAGGCCATAGCCATATTCGTGGCCTCCCACCCCTCCAGAGTCCGGCACTCCTCCAATAGAGGCAGGAGGTTGCAGTTGCGGCTGCTGATTCATCACCCCCGTATTGCCTGCAGCTTGCGACGTGCTTGCCGCACTCATCCAGGAGGGGTTCCGTGCCTGTGGAGGTGCCGGCTGGGCCAGCAAGTCTGGGTGCGACTCCCGAAGGGATTTAATAAGTGCTGCAGCAGCATCCTGGCTCGATACCTGCGACAAGGCTGCGCATCTCAGAGCCGGAGAAGAGAGATCGCTGTGTTTTTGCGCTTCTGTTGGATTAGAATAGCAGTAAGGGGATTCCTTTGCTTGGAACACAAGGAAAACCAGTTGCGGGTTTGTGGAGCACCACGCTGCAGCAAGCAGCAACACGTCAGCTTTCCATGTGACACACCTTCTGGAAGGTCAAACCGACACCGCTGCTGAAAACATGGTTTTTTTTTCATGGTTTGAAAACCCAGAACCCATGCAAAGTGGTGCGAGGCAGGCGCTTGCTGACCGATCGTGCGGCCACTTTGGTCCGCATCCCCCCACAGTTGCCTTATTTGGTGGCCAATCCGGCCAACCTAGCTGTCCACCAGGAAAAATGTTCATAGCTCAAGAGGTGATGGAGCCGTGATCAAAGCCACCGTCTGACGTGCCCCGTTCGTTACTACTTGAGAACACACAGGAAGCGAGGTTGGATGAGTTAGGGAGGTCACACTGATATCCGGGGAGCACCTTGCCATCCAGCACTGCTTTGTGAGCCGCTGCAATGGCCGCTTTGGCTTCGGGCACCGGGCGCACAGGGGTGCCGCTACCGTTCCCGTAAGCACCCGTCACGCCCGGAGGACGGGTCGGGGGAGTGGTGGGCCCGAGCCCTGGGATACCCCACCAGTTAGGAGGTTCACCTGCACTCACCATACACACAGCAGGGCCAGCACCCTCAGCTACAGCTCTGCACAGGGCGCCGGGGCCCAGGTTTTTAAGTGATACCTGGTGCTCCAGGTCCCTCCACACCTAAACAGACCCGGATGTGGGAAGCATCCCGACGCGGGTGAGACACGTCAGCATGCATCCCTGGGCTGCTGCCGCGCCACCAGCCAGGGCCGGCGTTCTCAGGTCTGCGCCACACCCCGCCCCTCGCGCTCCAAACAACCGAAGAGCAGTCAGCTGCGGGTTTCCAAATTGGACCTACAGCGCGCCTCGGAGGGGAGATAGCGCGCCGCTGACTTGCCTGTGCGAGTTGGCTGCGGCGCCCGCTGTGCGTTCTGCTGCTGGGGCGGTACTTGGTGAGGGTGCGGGTGCAGGTGTGGGTGATGAGCCTGCTGCTGCTGTTGCTGCTGCTGCTGCTGCTGCTGCATTTGCAGTACTTGCTGCTGAAGACCTCCCGCACTATTCCCCGCCTGGACTCCAGGTCGGCCCATACCAGGAGGGGCAGCAGCAGGGTGCGCATGGGAAGGCTGACCGCCCGACACGAGACCTGAGGAGAGAATCCAGCACATGAGCACACCAACTCGTTAGTCATAGCTGACCCTCCGCGTCCCACTTCTGTACCACACCGTGCTTTCGAGGGGAGAGCATAACCAGTCTAGAGGATAGGTTTCCAGCACTGCTGTGTTTTGAGTAGCGCCGCATCAGAGGAAGAGTCCTTCCCACACAGCGGTACAGCGGACTGGCGGCACGGTATCAGAGGAAGAGTCCTTCCCACACAGCGGTACAGCGGACTGGGAGCACACACAGCATCTTCTACAGCAGCACCGTGACGGAGGACCTATAAGCAGGGTGTGCAACACAGCATGCACGCTGTCATCAAGAAAGATAGCCCGAAGGCCGCTCCACAGATCGATCCGCCCGCAGCGGAATACTGGCGCCAAGTAGCAGACGGAAGATTACGATGCGCAGGGACTTGTGAGAACGGGCGAAGGCCTGTGCACATACGGTGTAATACAGCGAGTCGGATAAGAAACCCACTCGCGCCGAGGGCAAACCCCCACAGGTGGTAAGGACAGAGCGAGGGCGTGAGAAGACGCTTTGTTTAGTGACAGGGCCGCCAAAAGGGGTTGGAGGCCGTACTTCGCGCGCAGCGCTACATCTCGCTAGTGTAACGCGCCTTCCGTGTCAGGCAAGGTTACAGGGTTCGTGCCACACGACGCACCGCCCTGATGCGCCCACGGCGTGGAAGAGCTCGATGACATCCCCCCACCTGCGGACACAAACCACATAGTTGGCAGCGAACTGGAAGCACGCCATATGCGTCCCTTCACAGGATATAGATCAGGGTTGGATCTGCTATTGGGTGCACTGAGCCATCGGAACAAGGCGAGCATATCTCAAGCACTAGTGGGTTTAATCTCGGCGGCTCAAGACCCGAAGCGACAGGATCTGGGTACGATTAGCCTTGCAAAGAGCGATAGGTTAAGAAGGCTTGATGCACTCCAAGCGCACTGCCCCACGGCGGTCGCGGCTGGGCCAGGAAGGTGAAGGCCCACTTGAAGATCCCGGGCCACCGAGCTGAGGGTTCGTGCGAAAAAAGCCGGCCGGGCTCGTAGGCTACAGGTTTTGAGTATTCACCAGGCGTGTATCAATCAGGTGCACGGTAAATATTCTACACACCATAGCACGCGGTGTTCCTGAGATTCCCGCTGCGCTGAGCTGTGATCCGGGCAAGCAACGCGCGACCGTTGGCAGTGACACCGGCGGTCAAGGGCGATCCATGGGCTCGTTGCCGGCAGCTCACCTGAGAACCCCTGGCCTGGTGTCCCATAGTTAGAGGGCGGCGGATGGCTAGGCTTGGCCATCCCGTTCCTTAGCAAGCCGTTAGATGCCGCGGCCGCGGCCACCAACGAGCTCGAGGACGACATCCCCACCGGTGCGCCGGGGCCAGGTTTGTATCTTCCGTTCATAGTTGGCATAGGGCCAACGCTATGCTTCGGTGGCTGATTCGTGGCGAGAGGCTCGGTGCCCGGGGGGAGGACGCGGGTGGGGGAAACGGCCGCCCGTGGGTGCGCAGACGAGGAGCTCGGCGCATTATTAGCAGGAAAGGCAGGAGGCTGAACAGGTGACGGATCACGGCTCGTGGACGCGGTCGGGGCACTCTCGGGGCGCTGAGCTTGAGAGGTGCCAGACTGCGGAGCCTCGTGGCGCAAAGCAGCTTTCTGCTGACTGGGGTGCTCCGAGCCTGCAAAAGAGCCAACCCGAGGAATGCTCTTCAGCTGGGAAACGTGCGTTATCAGGTTTGGCATCTTCTCTCGCGATCGTGTGGCGATGGATGCAAAGCTTACAAGAACTGCGGCGCCGAGTGGTGAACTCAGAGCAGTTGGTGAACGGCAAAGTGCAGAGGCTGCAGGTGCTCGCACGAGCAAAGATACTCTCCGATCGAGGTTCCAGGTCCAAGGGTTCCCACCGTAAGGAGTCCGGCAGCTCGGGCACAGCCCTTTCAGCTCCAGCTTGATTCGATCGTAACAGAAGAGGCAAACTTGGTACCTGTTTAAGGGCCATATCCATTTCAGAAAGCAGAGTGCGAGCTGATATGTTTCCAGATGGTGCGGGTAAACGAAGTTTTGAGGCCAAGAAGCTAGTCAGTCCATGTGTTCGATAAGCGTGCCTTGCGCAAGCATGGGACCTACCCACAGGGGCAGGGCCGGAACTGCTTTTCCGTTTCATCCAGAGGTTCAACACAGAGCGGGCAGAAAGGTTCTTCCTCCTGCGTTGTGTGAGGCGAGTGAGTCATATTCTTGATGCGTCCACAAGTTAGACTCGGCCGATAGCCAGACCCGCAGCGCAAAGCACTTCGTACAACAAGTTTTGCCACCGGCGACTGTTCTCAGAGCGAAGCAGTGCGATAAGGCGCAACCATTTTTACCAAATTGTGTAACAGAGATATCGACCGCCTGCTGCACCAACCTATTCCAACGCAAACTATACGAAAGTAAAAGTCAGCATCCGGAGATTACCTCGGGATCGTAACCTCCAGGACCAAAGCCACCTTTCAGACGTATCCCCGGATGTTGGGGTCCTGCTCGACCCCGACCTCCCTGCAATACCCACACCCGTCCGCGCACGTGATTCCACAAAATAAAAAAGAATTGGCCGATCATCTGAAGTTTGAAGTCTCTTGCGAAGCATGTGTTTTGTATATTGTCTGCTGTGCATTGACTGCTACTGCTGTCTAGCACTAAGCACAGAAATTCGAGTACCGAACAGTAGATAAACATAAGGGCAAAAGATCGAGCATACGCCTAGAACCCGTTATCTTCCAACTTTCTGTCGTTCTGTACCTACAGCGTGCCGAAAACGCGGCACGCTGCCTAAACCAGGTTTTTGTTTGTTCAGTGAAAATCGAACTGCGAGATATTGAGTTCAGTGTTAAAAAATACGAGTGCAAATAATCGCTTGTCGATTCCTTTACCCAATTTTTGGAGGTAAAGTATTGAGCTAACCAAAACAGGGTATCCTAACAATAGGTCCTGTCCCTGAAAGAGTCTCTTCACTCTTGCAAGTGGCGAGCAAAGGCAAAGATCTAGTCTTTACGTGTCAAGAAGCTTTCAACCTGAAAGTGCCGTACCTTGTGTGCACAATTTGTAATACTCTTATAAGGTTTCTGATAGTATGCGCTGACAGGTGCAAGGGAGGAGTTGCATAGTCTATAGGACAGGCAAGAATGCGCCCACGCTTCCCACTTGTGGAATACGGTCAATATTTGCTCAATATATATTGAAAGCATTAAGCTAGAGGTACCCAGAGGGATACTTATGACTTGAGAACAAGCCAGGGAAAAATAGGGCATCTTGTCACGCTGTGGCTTATCGCTTCCTAGTTCGGAAAGTACAGGTCGCTGAGACGCTGCGCGGAACTCAAAATACACTGTAGATCACCTGTTGCCAACCTGTAACACGGCGACCACCTGCTCCACGCATGATTCAGGCGAAGATGATTATGTTGGAAGTACTGACGGTCGTTTACTTAAAGGGTGCTGATGTCCCGTGCCCTCTTAACCGTGGTCTTAGGCTCTGCGAAGTGTATTGAGCAGCGTTTGCTGTCAACCGTGTCACAACCAAATAAACACTGAATTATTCCGGAAACGATAGATATGAATAGCAGAAGAAACACGATTACGTGCGAGTGAAACAAAAATGTCTGAGAGAAGGGCTTGGCGGCAAGTGTAGAAGAGAGAACTGCTTGGCAAGGAAGTCAAAAACCCAGCGCAGGAAAAACTGAGAACTCCTCTCCACCTGCACGAGTTTTCGAAGGAGGATGGATTGCAATGAACAATCGATTTATCGTAGCTTTCGATCGGATGCACATGACATCGAATCGATATCAGCGTGCAGCAGGGCACGGGGGCGGGCACCCCGAACATGTGATGTCGACATCCCCGAATCGATGTTTCCCCAAATATGTGATATCATGACATGACATGACATGACATGACATGACATGACATGACATGACATGACATGACATGACAAATGACATGACATATGACATGACAGTCGCAGTCGCAGTCTGAGTCTCGATCTCTCAAACAAGAATGTCATGTCATGTCATGTCATGTCATGTCATGTCATGTCATGTCATGTCATGTCATGTCATGTCATGTCATGTCATGTCATGTCATGTCATGTCATGTCATGTCATGTCATGTCATGTCATGTCATGTCATATCATATCATGTCATATCATGTCATGTCATGTCATGTCATGTCATGTCATGTCATGTCATGTCATGTCATGTCATGTCATGTCATGTCATGTCATGTCATATCATGTCATGTCATGTCATATCATGTCATGTCATGTCATGTCATGTCATGTCATGTCATGTCATGTCATATATCATGTCATGTCATGTTGTCATGTCATGTCATGTCATGTCATGTCATGTCATGGCATGGCATGGCATGGCATGGCATGACATGGCATGGCATGACATGACATGACAGTCGCAGTCTGAGTCTCGATCTCTCAAACAAGAAACATGCGATCGTGACACCCACGTCCCACCGCACGCTTCCAACATCAACAGCTCAAGCAACACCAGCCAACGGAACATTTGAAAGAGCAAATGAGTTCAGTGTGGGCATATGCTTACTGCAGAAATGTTGAGAAACCGCTTTCTCACAAACGCTGATGGAATTCCTGGGCCCATGCCATTCCACGTTCGGAAGGCAAACCCGGATATCTTTCACCACACTCCGATACAGATTTGCTAACTTTCGTTGTGCTCGCACTGATCGGCCACTAGACTATTGTGGCCGTACGTTTGATGCAGCTGTCTGGGCTCTCACTCTTTCTCTGGCATAAGTTCACTTTTATGTTTCATGTTTGAAGTGGGCTCAACGTTGTATTCTAATAAACCGCAAAACCTGCTGGTCTTGATACCAAAATATGAATTTCGACGCACTTCATCTATACCTGTCCTGATAGAGTACCTTCTGCAAGGAGTACCGTCACAAGCACCCTATTTAATTTGTCCTCGTCGATGTCGCAGCGCAATTCCGAGAAGACGTGCAGTCGGCCAGTCTGCCGTAGGGACTGCGACTGGCTGTGCCGGGAGGACAACAGTCAGTGATTCAAATCTATGATAGACATGACTTCCTTACCAATTCACTACAATGTATCCGAGACCAGCCGTTTAGTGGAGCAAGCTTCCGAAACTCAGATTCAGAATGACGCTCTCCTACATGAGCTGGAATTGGCGCAGCAGCGCTTGCAGGAAAAGGACGCGATCATCTCCGAGGTAGGCCAAGAGCTGCAACGGGTGAAGCAGGCCCGCGATGCCCGCTCTTTCCAATCGGAAGAGACTACGATCCACGCGCTGAGGGAGAAGAGTGAACGCATCGCCCACCTCGAAAAGGAGCTGCTCCGCGCGGAGGAGCAGGCGCGTGGCGCGTACCGCACAGCGAAGGCGGTGCTCTCCACGCGACTGGAAGAAGCGAATGAGGGCGGCGTGGGCGGTCACGTATACAACGTTCTCCGTGAGGTGCTACTTCTCACGCTACGTGTTCCCCACACGCCACTTTGATACTCGCTCTCCGCGAATTTCATCTCGAGTCCCGTCGTCAAGTGTGCGCACCTCCTGAGAAGTGACCTGGTCGTAGGGCACTCCCAGGTGAAAGACTGGCTGCAAGCTTATGGCCCGAGTGACGGCGACCCGGGCGAAGCTCGAGCTGAAGCGCGAGCCTCAGCCCCCTTGTCTCCCACGTCCTCTATCAGCTTCTCCCCACCCTGCAAAAATACGGCTTCGACCAGGCGGAAAGCGACCCCTCGGCTCCCAGACGCAACTTCAGGTGAACTTCGGATTAAGGCCGCTACGTCGCCGAGCCTCTCCGGCTGGCGTCCCTCGCGTCAATAAATCTAGATGTCGCGACACCTGCAAGGATTGCGGTGCCTGGGCACGCATCGCGCACATACGTCACAGGCTTTGCCGTCGGCTCTTGACGAATTGTCTGGCGCACGTTTCACTGACTTGAGTGAGGCTGCTGGGCTTCCAGACGACCGAAGCGAAAAGTTGGCGGCATCTTTGGAAAAGGTGTGCCGGCCTGGGGTACCCTGAGTCGGTAGGTCCCTTTCCTGTTGTGAGCAGGTCGGCCTTCTGACCCCTTACGGCAGAGTGCTCAAGTCCCTTCAGAATGCTGAGGAGAGTCCCTTCAGAGCACTCTTCCCCTCTGAACCCCGAGCTCCGTGCTGGAGAGTAAAGAGTGTCATTTGTCTCACTTCTACTTTGCCCTTGGTGCCCCTGCTTCTGCTCTGCCCAGTCGCCGTTCAGCAGGCACGCTGTTCAGATGACCTTGCGTAAACGCAAAGACTGGCATCAATGCCGTGACCCGCTTTAATGCTGTGCTCCGCTTCTTATATACGTTTGCGTCTGCCACCACCACCATGAGGGGCAGGGGAGGCGTGGGCTGGGAGGGCAAGCAGACCCGCGCCGAAGCGGAGGATCTGCGGCTGCAGGTGGCACGTTTAGAGCAAGGTGATGGCCTATGCTTCACCCTTCACACCGAGTGTCTGCCGAGGCCGCCTTGCCTTGCCCACTGGAGCTCCTGCCAAGGCTCTCAGGGACGCCCTTGGCCAAAGGTTTCCCTCCCATGCGCCGACGACTGACGGCAAGTTGCTACCACGCACAGCATCCATTTTGAAGGACAGATTGGGTCGGTTTGGAGAAAGTGCATATGTTTCAAGCCCATGCTCTGAAACATCCGAGTGGGTCCGAGAAAGAGAGGTGGCAGGGGACTCCTGGCTTTTACCTTTGTGCACCGGCGCCCAAGGGACCCCAAAACGCCGCGCCTGCCCGAGAGTGATTCATCATGCCCGAAGGTTCGCTCATGCGTGAAGGCTCTTTCCTTGTCCTTCCTCGTTTGACCTTGGTCGGGGGTGTTGCGACAGCTGTGCGCCTGAGAGAGGCCGACCTGGCGCGCTTCGTGAAGCAAGTGGATACCCTGAAGAAGGCTCTCAAGCGGGTGCACCCCTCCCCCCTTTTCGAAGGCCCCTGCCCCTGCCGAGCCAAGCTGCTGCCACCCTTCTCGGCTGCTGGCCATCCGCGAGCACCACAAAGAGATGCGTGAACGAGGCGAGGCGCAGGGAGCGTCCTGAGGGGCTGTGACACGAGGCGCTGGCGCTGATGGAAAGAGTGCAAACCACAATGGGGCGCCCATATTAACGCCGTCCAGAACACTGCCCAAACCCCATTTCCCCCAACACCAAGCGGCATGACTGCTGGGCGGCCTGTCCTGCCTAGTCACGAGGCTTATTGATGCCAGCTGCCGCGACAGGTGCGCGCTGAGCGGCAAAAATATAAGAAAGAAGATGACGGTCTCCACGGCGCCATAGGCAGGCGAGCTCCCGTGCGCTGTGATCACACTCGCATGCAGTTCCCTATTGAACGGAGCGGGCTTTATTTTGCAGCAGGAGAGCATCTCGGGCTTGAATCACATCCAGCCGTGTGCGCAGTCTTGATGCCGTGACTGGTTGTGCCAACGTCATGTTCTGGCAGAGGCCCCACGGGTGTAGTGACGAATTTCGGAGCTGGACACAGCAGAATGCTCTGGGCAAGCTCTGGCCTGCGCGATTAGGTCGCAAGTGCATGTCAGAAAACCCTACATTTCGGCTCCATTTTGGAGTGCTAATTGGGTCGGGGGGTGGGCACCTGCGTGAACCCCACCCCTTGGACGGGGAGGTAGGCGCCTCTGATTCCCTTCAGCATGAGCTGCGGTTGCCAGCAGGCTTCCACAGCAGGCGGTGTGAGGTGGGGGGTGGTGACATGGGGCGGCAGGATGAAGAGGGAGCAGCAGCATCTGGTGGAGGATGTTGCACGGCAGCGAGAGGAGGCGGCTCGTCAGGCCCAGCAGGTGAGCAGGTGGTTGGCTAGGAGCATGGCAGTGCCAGCAGATGAACGAACGCATCCCCGCAACATATACGTTAACGTGCGCAGCATGCATCTGTCCCCGCCTTAGATCTTGCCCCCGGGCTCTCAATTGGACCACACGTAGAATTGTTGCATGCAGTAGGTCAAGGGATCAGCTCGTAAATTGCAGGATGGATTGCCTCTCTGCTTTGACGCCTTTCCATGCCGGTGGCCCAATACAGTCGTCGCATCCTGGACTCTGCAGACGTTATCACGTTTCGCGGGGACCTCAACACCCCACTTCCGAACTTCCGCGTCAGGAATCATCGGGAGTACCACTGACTGCGCAAAGATTCAGTGTGCTGACGTGGACGCGGAGTTTCCTATCAAGCACCTTGAGAGGTGCTTCACAGAAAACTCCACGCGTACGATGTAAAATTTCAGCCACCGTTAGCCACCCGAGGTTGCAAGTTACCAAGTAGTGGAAAATCAAAATGCAGAGCTGTGGAATCTGCCGCGGATCTCCGTGCGGATTGGGCTTCTGAAGTGGGGATAACAAATAAGAGTAATCGCTGAAAGAGATTTCCAAACCCAGAGCGGTCAAGCCCTCTGTGCCTCGGGTTGTACCTGGACTGTTCGCCCCTCGGGACCCATTTTGCCTGAGGCTGGCTCGTCCCCCATTCCTCCTGGCCCTGTCATGGGGTGTGAGCAGGCAGTGGACATTGCCAAGCGGGAGGTACAGAACTCGCAACGTGATATTGAGGTCCACACCCACGCCATGCCAGCCCTCCGCGCAATCACATATGCCGGTCCTCCGCGTGTGCCTGCCTGCCAGGTGCAGCGGGTGTTGGGGACTGAGGGGTATCCTCGGAGGATGGGCAGGCGCAAGGGGTGTTGGAGACGAAGGAGCGTGCCGGTGAGACAGGCAGGGGCCGATTGGTTTTGTACTGAGGGGTTAGCTGGAGGGGCGGGCAGACGGCGCAAAAAGAAGCGCTGATGTGGAAGATGCGGGCCCAGGACGAGAACAACAACATGCAGCGGACCCGCACGATGGCGGAGGAAGCCAAGCAGGCGCGGCCTAGACTCCGCCCTTTCGATGCTTTGATCAAGCTACGCTCGACGGGGGGGACTGCGATCAGCTTGAAGTAAATGTCACTGGACACAAGAGCCGCATGCCCTGAGGTTCAAGCGTGTGACGCTCGACATGGCAGCTGCATGCTCTGAGGTTCAAGCGTGTGACGCTCGACATGGCAGCTGCATGCTCTGAGGTTCAAGCGTGTGACGCTCGACATGGCAGCTGCATGCTCTGAGGTTGAAGCGTGTGACGCTCGACATGGCAGCTGCGTGCTCTGAGGTTGAAGCGTGTGACGCTCGACATGGCAGCCGCATGCTCTGAGGTTCAAGCGTGAGACGCTCGACATGGCAGCCGCATGCTCTGAGGTTCAAGCGTGTGACGCCGACATGGCAGCTGCATGCTCTGAGGTTGAAGCGTGTGACGCTCGACATGGCAGCTGCATGCTCTGAGCTGCAAGCGTGTGACGCTCGACATGGCAGCTGCATGCTCTGAGGTTGAAGCGTGTGACGCTCGACATGGCAGCTGCATGCTCTGAGCTGCAAGCGTGTGACGCTCGACATGGCAGCTGCATGCTCTGAGCTGCAAGCGTGCGACGCTCGACATGGCAGCTGCATGCTCTGAGCTGCAAGCGTGCGACGCTCGACATGGCAGCTGCATGCTATCAGCTTCAAGCGTGTGACGCTCGACATGGCAGCTGCATGCTCTGAGGTTCAAGCGTGTGACGCTCGACATGGCCGCTGCACTCCACCTACACCTGGGGGTGTGATTTATCTGCGGACGGCCCTTCATCATTGGATGACGCATGCGCAGAGTCCGTATTGATGCCGAAGCACTTGATGGCGTGGTAGCGGCTGCGTGGGACACAAGCGTACGCGCGCCTTCACTCTTCATGCACCCAGGATGGCGTATGCGGGGTATGCGGGCGCGGGCGTCACAGGTTTGTGGCCGGGTAGAGGCCGAGGCCAGGCGTGCTGAGCATGGCGCGCAAGCCATACAGGTGAAGCTCTCCCCTGCCCGCTGCCCGCTGCCCGGCATGGAACGATTCTGGAGGCTCTTAGCGCCCCGAGGGAAGCGCAGGGATTGGTCCTGCCGCTCCGAGGGAAGCGCAGGGATTGGTCCGGCCGCTCCGAGGGAAGCGCAGGGATTGGTCCGGCCGCTCCGAGGGAAGCGCAGGGATTGATCCGGCCGCTCCGAGGGAAGCTCAGGGATTGGTCCGGCCGCTCCGAGGGAAGCGCAGGGTTGATCCGGCCGCTCCGAGGAAGCGCGGGGATTGGTCCGGCCGCCTGAGGGAAGCTCAGGGATTGGTCCTGCCGCTCCGAGGGAAGCGCAGGGATTGGTCCGGCCGCTCCGAGGGAAGCGCAGGGATTGGTCCGGCCGCTCCGAGGGAAGCGCAGGGATTGGTCCGGCCGCTCCGAGGGAAGCGCAGGGATTGGTCCGGCCGCTGGCTGCTTGTATCCTTGCTCCGGGTGAGGAGCAACCTCCGGCGTCACCGATTCTCTTTCATGGATACTTCCCCTCAGCCTGGCGACGCCTGGATCAAAATTATGGGCAGCAGAGGAGCTTCTTGTCGATTTGGCTTCCCCTGGGCAAGGCCACGTCAGCGGCCAAGCTGCTCTGACTGAGGGCGCCGAAATCAAGATGCTGGACAGGTGTGTGCATGGCATGAAGTTTTGTGGAGGAGGAGGGGGAGGAAGGGGGGGAGGGGCATATCAGATGCAGCTCAATGGGAGAATGGAAGAGGCCAATCGCGCCGTGAAGCGGCTCCAGGTGTGTTTCTCTTCTCCCCCTTCCCTGTACCCCTCGATTGGCTGCCCCTTGTCCTGACCGTCCAACCACTCTGCTCCCTGGCCAGCTTCAGCCAGTCTCATTCGTATTAGGGCGGATCTTGGCTTTGGCCCCAGGGGAAGTGACGATCTAGCGGCCATCTGGCTGTGGTCCAGGGGGAGCTGAAGCGGGAGAAGGAGCTCTCGAAGCAAACGCAGGAGGATCTGAACAAGGCCCAGAGAAACCCGTTGCATCTCGAGAAGGTACGCAGGCAGCTTGTGCTGAGGGGGCGGAGAGAAACCCGTTGCATCTCGAGAAGGTGCGCAGGCAGCTTGTGCTGAGGGGGCGGGGACCGTGTACTGTAGGGCTTATCGTGGAGAGCGAAGAGGTGGGGGCAATAAAGCTTTTCAGCAGATTGGAGGCTGACGGCAGTGCGGAGCGCAGGCGAAGATTGAGTGGGAAAAGAGGCTGCATGAGGAAAATATCAAGATGCAGAAGAAGGTAGACAAGGCAACGCGCGAGGTGGAGAAGTGGAAGGTGAGTACCATGGCCATGCCTCTATGTGATCGGGCACCAAGAGTGCGCAGCCCCGAGGGAACACGTGGCGGTGGCCTGCGGTCCCGGGGTGGAATGCTGAGGTGCGATCTCGGGCTGCCCCTTTGCTGACCCCTGCCGTAATGTTCGCGCAGCTCGGAAATAGTGGCCAAAGAGGGGCAGAGGCCTGATGCTGCGGTTACTGCGGCTGCATGCAGCTGTCATAAATGCTGCGGCCGCTGCGGCTGCATGCAGCTGTCATAAACCCTTGTTGGCAGTGCATGCCAAACCTGTGTGCTCTGCAGCACTGCTTAGCCCTAATCAGGTGCCTAACCCAATTGAAGCCTGCTACGCTGCTTAGCCCTAATCAGGTGCGAAACCCACTTGAAGCCTGCTACGCTGCTTAGCTCTAATCAGGAGCGAAACCCAATTGAAGCCTGCTACGCTGCTTAGCCCTAATTAACTGCGAAACCCAATTGAAGCCTGCTGCGCTGCTTAGCCCTAATCAGGTGCGAAACCCAATCAAAGCCTGCTGCTCCGCTTAGCCCTGATCAGGTCTCAGATCAGGTAATCAGGTAATCAGACTTAGCCCTAATCAGGTAAGCACGCATGCGCCGGAGCCCTTTGCAGGCCCTCATGCAACCCTCGTTCTGGTCATATCCCAGCCCCATCGCCGTTTCTGGTGCTCACGTGGTGGGCATACCGCAGCTCCGGCTCAAGGTGGCATCCGGACTCCCTCCATTCGCCGGGATCAGGGCCACTTGTACTGCTTGTACGACGACTGTGTCTCTCATGCTTCCTGGAAGGGTGTCACCCGGCGCGCAGAGTTGGACAATTGGGGGGGGAGGTCGGGGTGGGCAGGAGGCTGCCACCCGAAGTTGCCAGGTGGCAGAAGAGGTGCTCGCTCTTTCCCGCCTCTGCCAGTCCCAGCCAACCGCAGGGTAAAGGCGGAAGAGGCGGCCGGAAATCCCCTGAGCCAGGCTTCCCTCCAGGTGGAAGCGGGAATGGAAGGCAGCAATGGCATCTGTTGTGAAGCATCTGAGCCTATCAGGACTGCGCGCGTCGCGAGCGTATACATACAGGAGAGGAGATGGTGCTTGTGAGAGCCGTGTGAAGGGGGCGGCGGTGGGACGATGCGGCTGCATTGGGCAGATGGTGAGGTGACCCATGGGCGGACGCTGGGCAGGCTCGCGGCGCGCTTGTGGGGCAGACCAAGTTCAAGACAAAGGCGGAGGATGAAGTGAAGGCGCTCGGGCATCGCGGAGACGTGCTGCAGACCGAGCTCCGGGCCTTGCAGGTGCGGCGCTCAGGGTCCGGGCGGGCTGCCCGTGCTCGGCTCTCCTGGGGGGCATTCAGCTGAGTCTGAGGAAGTCGCAGCTGGCGGGCCGAACTGCTGGCGATACCGGCAGAAAGGGCGCGCGTGGCCATTGCCTTGTGCGGCACGGCTGCGGGGTGGATGTATGGCGACACAGGAGACGAGAGCTGTGAGGACCCTAGGGCCTAGAGCGGTTGCAACGACAGCGTGTGTACACCCCGTGGACACTGTCGTGCATCGCTCTGTCACACCTCTCAATTGCGGTGACTGGCACCAGGTTGTCAGGGTTGTGTTCTCCATCTTGTCCAGCTGCGCACGCTTGGGAGCTCTGCGAGCATTGTGTCGCGTCATGTAGGGGCGCCGATGCAGACGCCTCTACCATCCGCTCGCGCTTCGCACACGAACAAGTATCTCCTCCTCGATGCCAGCCGTCTCACTGCTGGGCAGATTGTACAACCGAAGCAGCTGCGGAGCACAGAGCGCGGTGCTGGCTCAGACCCGGTTGTACACGTGGTAGGATAATCAACTTCTACTAACTTCATATATCTAGTAGAAAGTGTACGAACACACACTCATACGCACACACACTGTTGATTGATTTAAACTGATAATGATGTTTGTTCGTTACACACAGTGCTTATATCACATAGCACTGTTCAAGTGCTCACTGTTACTCAGTCATAGCTACTTCTATACTCGTACTAGTACTCTTGTGTTCTTGTGACAGATACTGTATCCATTTTGAATTGATCTTCTGTCTCTTGTAATCTCATTGTCATCATTGTTCTGTTCACCTTTACACGTAGTACTGTACTCTGTCATACTGTCATACTGTCATACTGTCATACAGTCATACAGTCATTGAATTTGTCTTTTGAGCTCTCTGTCTTTAACACTGTCTCAGAGTCCACAGTTTTCCTACTCCTCCTTACTCATGCTCTTCGAAAATATCTCAATACCACAGCACTGAGTACCTGAAAACGGTCCAAAGCTAGACTTTTGGTAAAGAAGTCTGCCAAATTTTCCTTCGTAGGCACTTTTGCAATAACAACTCTACCCAGCTCTACCAACTTTGCCACATATCGATTCCTCACTGCCACATGACGTGTCGCTGCATTGTTCAGAACATTTTCTGCCTGTGCCACCGAAGCATGATTATCTCCATGAATTGTCACAGGTTGCTTGACAGGCGAAAATTCAGACAGCAGATTTACAACATACTCTACGTCCCGTGCACATTCTGACAGCGCTATCAGTTCTGCCTCTGCAGTGCTGACTGCAACTGTCTTCTGCAATTTTAACGAATACATGACAGTGCTTCCATTCAGTCGCACCAATGAACCTGTAACAGAGCGCCTGGTCACTTTATCTGCAGCATGGTCCGCGTCTGTATAAGCTGTCACTATCAACTCAGCAGTCAGTGAAGCTGGCGAACTGCACTGCAAAGTCAAACAAACATGAACAGTTCCCTTCAAATATCTCAGCACACGTTTCAAATGCTGCCAATGCTCCTGCCCATAGCAGTGAGAGAACCTGGCCAAATAACAGACTGCTGTCAGAATATCAGGCCGTGAGCAACGTGCCAGCCACATCAGTTCCATCACCAGGTTGACATAAGGAAGCTTCTCCAACTTCTCCTCCGAGTCCACTGGCAACAAAGACAGTCTGGGCTCCATAGGTGTCATACACGGATTGCAGTCCTGCATAGAATACCTCTCCAGCATACGCTGTATCAGCCCAACCTGACTGATTTGGCACTCCCTGACAAGACCATAGTCACTGAAAGTCAAACTCATGCCCAGCAACTCCACCAACGGGCCCTTGTCCTTACTCGGATACTTCTCACTGAATGCTTTGAAGAATTCCACCTTCCACTCCACTGATGAAGTGAACACAGTGTAGTCGTCCACGTGTACGTACACAAAAACCACCAGTGTACCAAGCTGCCAGATGTAAAAGAGACACGGGTCAATGTTGGACACCCGAAGCCTGCTGTCATAAGCCAGCAGAAAGTTCTTGCTCGTCTTGTACCAGATGCGCGGTGCCTGTTTCAAGCCGTACACACTCTTCTGCAACATTCCATACAGTACTCCCCGTACTGTCCGTGCATTAGGCCAGCTGACATACATAGGAGTGTACACGTCCAGCTCTCCATTCAAAAAGCAGGTGATGACGTCCAGAGCAAACACCAATAGTCCCAACACCAAACTGAGCTGAATAAGAATTCTCAACGTTGACAACTGTGTACACGGAGCATACACGTCCTCATAGTGCACCCCATGCTGCTGACCATTACCACACACCACCCATCTGGTCTTCCTCTCAGTCACCTCTCCAGCAGAGTCCAGCTTCGCTTTGTACACAGCCGTCATGCGCATTACCTTCTCACCAGCAGGTACCGACTCCACCGGCGCGATTGCCTTCTTCACGTCAATAAGAGCGCACTCCTCCTTGTGATCTGACTCCTGCCACTGCACTGCGTCAGGTCCCTTCAACAACTGAACCCATCCTTTCGGCTCGGTCACTCCAACTGGCAACCCCGTCAATTTCTCCTCACGAGCTGCCAAAGCAACATGACGATTCTCAAACCTCACTCGAGCCTCACACACATCAACTGCCGAGCCACTCACTCCAGCATGACGTTCCAATATCACCTGATACGGCAACACGTGATCCTCTCGTGCCGTAGCACACACCACTGCTGCCTCCCATTCACCTCCTCCTGACTGCTGCAACTCCACCTTCTCAAACAAAGGATAGAATGAGTTCACTGTCAACTTCACACGAAACTCAAACAACAGCTCAAGATGCTCCACCCGTGCTTCCAGAAACACACTCACCGGTGTCCAAAATGTTCTTCCACCAGCACTTTTCAACTTCACTACACCAGTGAACTCATCACCCTTTGGCTCCACGTAGGCACGCAGTTCCAGTATCACTGTCGCTGTACCCCCAAACGCTGTAACGAAGTTTCCATCCAGAGCCTCGCAGTCGTACAACGATCTCAACGGTGTCAGCATAGAGGGATCCCAGGACATCACCAGCTTTCCATACTGATCAACGCGCTCGTCGAACCGGACCATACCACTTCTGACCACCTTCTCCTTGTCCTGGCTGTACAGCAGATAAGCCGTAGATCTCTCTTCGTGTCCCACGTAGATCAAAGGAGTAGCCCGATCAGCCAGTTTGGAACGCAGGCTCGCGTCGATGAAAGCGTACGCACGACAACCAAACACTCGTAGCACAGACAGATCGTACTTCTGGTTCAGCACCTGCAAGCTGGACTGCATACCCAGCCCAGCCTTGCAAAGTCGATTGATAAGATACACAGCGTGCCTCATAGCCAAAGGCCACATAGTCGCGGGCAAACCAGCAGTCGCCAACATAGCCCTCGCCTTCGTCTGCAGAAACTTGTTCATGGTCTCCGCCCTGGCATTGTTCTCGTGCAAGTACGGTGACGTTGTCCTCTGCACAATAGCATTGTCCTCACAGTACTTCTTGGTCTTTCCAGACACGATGGTAGAGTCATTGTCAGAGTGCAACACCAGCACGTCCAAGTCGTACACCACCTGCTCAACACGAGTCTCCTCCTCAAGGAACACTCGCCCAGTCGCCCTCACCATTTTGCGATAGTCCTCCAGAGCGTCCACATACTCCAGCTTCTGTTTCCAGACATAGAAGTGACACACGTCAGAAAAGTCATCCACGTGAATAGTGTACCCACGATAACCTTTTGTAGATGTCACGAACGGTCCGCCATGGTCAGTGAACGTCAGCTGCCCCATCTTGACAGACACCTCCCTCTTGTCCACCACCTTCCGTACAGACTTCGGGACCCTTCCCCTATCTGTCGTCTGTGATGGCCTCTTCGGCGCCGCCACCTGGCACGCCATACAGTTCACCGAACAGCTCAGTACATTGCTGTTCCTCAATTCCTCAGAGTTGACCCCAAGGTCCAACCCCTGAAGGTCCATGACCTCCACATACTTGTCACAAGCATGACCAAGCCTGAGATGTGCAACAACCTTCACGTCCACCCTCGGGACCACATACTGATCAAGATACAGCACAACCACTGGCCACGGAGTCCCCTGGATAAAAACACGACCAGGCTCGGACTCCTCCAGCTCAGACACGTTATAGCACTGATCCGTTCTCGCTGAGAATATCACGCTGCCCTTCGAGTATACGTGCAACTCCTCGAACTTCGTCGTCAAACTCCACCACGCAGCATTTGGCTTGTACGGCACCACAAGCATAAACTTCGTGTTCACGGGGTCCTTAGGAAAGTCCATGAGTATCTTGGTCAGCAGTCTCTCAATGAACATATCGTCGTACGGTGGATTACCCCAGAAGCTGCGTCCCGTCAGACAATGAAGAAACACCGAGTTCACCAACGAGTAGTACTCGCTCACCTGCCGATTGTGCTCGTCAGCACACATATCCAGATGAAAGGGCCCCTTCTCAATGTTCCACCTCTGGAACTCGGTGAACTTCCAGTTGCATTTGTCCCTCACCGGACTACTCTTCTTCTTGCCGCACTCCACCCCCGGCAGCGCCGTCTCCTGTACGACAACCTCAGGTAAAACATACACGTTCCCCTTTCTACAGACGTCGTACTCGCACAGATTCTTCTTGTCCTTCAGCACACGGTCCCCAAACTGTGCATACAAACCGTACTTGTCCTCCAGGCTCACCGCGGATACCAGATTGAAGGGGGACTCAGGCACATACTGCGCCTCTACCAACAGCACGTCAGCCTTCTTCGTCACCCGATTCCACAAGGTAATATACCCACGGCCTCCCCCACGAGACGTCGTCACCTCTCCAGCCATGACCTTGAACGCCACCGCTGATGACGCGTTCACCTGAGCGCCCTCAAACATAGACAGGTCATTAAAAATAGACCTCGTGGCCATGCTATCAAAATACAGCTCTCTCTCAGAGTCCACCACAGTTGCTGCACACAGGTCTTCCTCATGCACCGAGTCCTCATAGTACTCCTTCTGCACTAGTGCGTCATTCTCCTTGTCTCTGTCGTACACACCGTACACCCAGGTGTCCTCCAATACCTCACCAGTGTATACCACCTTCTGGTTTGCCACTGTAGCGACCACCGGACAGGCAACATGAACTTCTTCATGATTCTCCAAGCTCCACAGCTCCTCCGCAGAAACTTCCGTACGACGCGGCCTCGCTGAACTCGATGAAGGTCCATTCTCCACCGTCGCTGCTACCGCGTCAGGTGACTTCTTCGCCGCGATTTTCTTCAGCCTCCGCGCATAGTTCTCACGAACCCCTTTCTCCTTAGCAGGATTGAGCTTGATGAACTCCTCCATACCTGCCGGGTTGCTTATCCAGCACTTCTCTGCAGAATGTACACCAGAGCACGTAGGACATATCAATTTCTTCCCGTCATTGAACCTCTTCTCCTCGCTCTGCCTCCTTCTGTCCGCAACCAGTGCTCTTGCCACTGCAACAGCCTCCTCGTCCACAGTAGCTCCCACAATACTCGATGAATGAACCGCCGATTGCTGTACGACATTCACATAGAAATACTCAGACCTCTGCATAAGCATATCAAACGAAGGACGTCGTTCCTTACTGATATCCGCAACCACCTGCGAATACTCCATAGGCATAGCCGCAACAGCCAGAGCAGTCACCAGCACCTCCACAGTTGTCGGGTCAAGCTTCGCACCCCCATAGTTGGCCACTGAGCACATAACGTCACCAAAATATCCCAACTGCTTCACCGGGTCCTCATTGGCGTTCACCGTCAGCTTGCATAGCTTCTTCATTGAGCCCGCGAGTTGACCAAACAGCTGCGGCTCCACTTTACACTTCAGTTTCCTGAACGCCTTCAACCCGTCGTTACCACAGCGTCGTACAACGTCAAAGGCGTCCCCAGCTGTCACCTGCTTCAAAATAGCTGACAAAATTGTACTGGCCATACTCGCAGAACCTGGCACAGTAACAAAACTGCCGTTGTCGTCCAAGACCTCTTCAAAAACGTCCTCGTCCTCTGCCTGTAACGCAGGCTTGTCTTCTGCCCGTGATGAAGGCTTCTCCTCTGCAGCTGTGTTGCCATATCCTTTCGATTTAGGCATAAACACGTTCAGTCCTTTGATATCTGCAATATCTGACACTTGATAGTCGCACACCAGTTCTAGCAGCTCAGGATAAAACGTGACTGCTGACTCTAACTGTGTCTTAAATTGTACCCAGGACTCATACTGATTCCTCTCTGTACCCGTGTACTTCGTCGTACCCAACAACTTCACAACGCACTGAACTGTCTTCTGTGCGTTGGCAGTGCTCATTGCACTCGACGCAGCTTCTTCATTCACTGTCGATTTCCCAGACTCCTTCTTCTCTGAAATCAAAGCCTGAATTGTCGCTTCCATTGATTTCATAAAACTAGCCTGCTGCTCTACCAATTCCTGAAGCTGCGATTCCCTCGTAGGATACTTTACGTCCGCCATGACGGCTGTATCTACACTATCAGACCTATATCAGGCCCATAACCTAGGATAATCAACTTCTACTAACTTCATATATCTAGTAGAAAGTGTACGAACACACACTCATACGCACACACACTGTTGATTGATTTAAACTGATAATGATGTTTGTTCGTTACACACAGTGCTTATATCACATAGCACTGTTCAAGTGCTCACTGTTACTCAGTCATAGCTACTTCTATACTCGTACTAGTACTCTTGTGTTCTTGTGACAGATACTGTATCCATTTTGAATTGATCTTCTGTCTCTTGTAATCTCATTGTCATCATTGTTCTGTTCACCTTTACACATAGTACTGTACTCTGTCATACTGTCATACTGTCATACTGTCATACAGTCATACAGTCATTGAATTTGTCTTTTGAGCTCTCTGTCTTTAACACTGTCTCAGAGTCCACAGTTTTCCTACGTGGCGCTGTGCCCGCTGTTCAAAGAAAGTTCCAAATGGCACAGCACTCCGGCTGTTATCAGCGGGCATTCAGCTCGACCAGGCCCACTTTTTTGAGACCCGCCAAATACTCACTTGGACCGCACAGGGTGCCTGACGCGGCTGATGGTGACGCTGATGCGGCTGATGGTGACGCTGACGCTGCTGATGTTGACGCTGACGCGGAGCTGGGGCTTGCGCATGCTGCAGGTGGAGCATAAGAAGTTGCAATCCTGGTGCGGACCGTCCACCGGGCCCGGCCAGTCCCCTTGAGGTCCACCGGGCCCGGCCAGTCCCCTTAAGGTCCAGCCGCGATGCCTCAAGCTCAATGGATCTTGAGGCATGGGGTGTGAAACACACGTGTCGGCCAGGGAGATGCGCGCAGCTTGGCAGTGATCCGGAGCATATGCGCTTGTCTTTCTCGGCCGGCCGTGGCGCTGGGATGAATGGCATGCCCCAGCCGCCCTCTGATGCTCGGGCGGTGTGCTCACCATGTGAGGCGGGCAAGCGGGGGCGAGGCAGGAAGATCGCTATCGGCGCGGAGGTCGTGGGGCCCCTCACGGGGTGGCACACGCAACGCGAGGGTACGCGCTATCGCCCGGGCCACACGATGGCCACTCAGTGTCCTTGCGCCCTCATGCCTTAGCACTTCCACCCCCGCGCGCGCATGCTTGGGGCGCCCCAAGAGAACCGAGAGGCAGCAGAAACACACGCCATGTCATACACTGCATAGCAATGTCTGTCATTATCTGGGTGTTCACGTGCCCTGCAGCCGGGGTTCCCCTGGCAGTGCTTGTTGGACACGCTTCCGCATGGGGCGCCCAGGGCAAGTCAGGGGGAACCCTGGGTGTTCACGTGCCCTGCAGCCGGGGTTCCCCTTTTAACGTGCCCTGGGCCGGAGCACCACCATGGTCTCTTTCCATGGCGGACCTGCAGTGCGGTGTTAGAGGGCCCCTAACGGCCCCATGCTTTTGCCCTTTTACTGAAAGATGTGTGTGGTATCTTGTCATGGCCCCACTCTGTTTCTGCATGCTCCTGTCATTCGTGGGGATGATGCTGGGCTGCCCTTAGCTGGCGTGCCTCATGCTGTTCACTGTGTGTGTGTGTGTGGTTATCCTTGCCCGCATGTTTTTATTTTTTAACATGGGGTGTCCATGCTGTGTGGTGTGACTGTATTCATGGCATAACCATGGACCAACGGGTCCCATCCATCGACCGTGAGCCACTGGGGGGCATGCCAGCAGGGTCCGCTTCCTCTGTAACCCTGGGACCAACTATTGTTGGGCGATGATCGGTCACATCATATCATCTTTCCATGCTGCTTTGCATCTGGGTTGGGAACATGTGTGAGTTGGTGGTATCTTGTCACGGCCCCGCCCTGCTCTTGATTTGCTTCTCACAACCACTGGGATGATGTTGGGCTGGCTTTTGTCGGCTGATCTCATGCCATTCAGTGTGTGCTTATCCTTGGACCGCTTTCTGTGGCAGCATGATTATCGCCGCTGCACTATGTACCTATGCCCGGGATCAAAGGATTCAGCACACGCTCATCTGGACACTTATCTGGATTTTCTTGAGCTCGCTAGTCGAGAACGGGAACCCCTAAGCTGACGACTGCCTCGAGGAGCGCTGCAGTCTAGTCGGCCTTGCTGCAAGAAGATGCAGTGTGCTAACGCCCGCACCTTGTGCCTTCTCTTAAGTTCTGCGGGGAGCACTTCGATGCCCGAATGTGTGCTTCTCTGGCGGCCGGCGAGGCAGTGGCTGGCGAGGCGGGGCTTTCACAGCACGGTCCCCCACTGGAGCTTTCATGCTGAGACCGGTAGAGCGCGTGGGAGGATCGGAGGTGCTATATTGCAGCAGGATCTAGCGGAGACCGCCCCTCACTCACAGGCTCACAGCGGACTTTCTGGGAGGTCTAGTGCCCGCCTCGGAGACATGCGTCCTCCGCTCAGACACGTGGCGCTCCAATGAGCTACCCTGGCATCGCTGCTGGCAGGTGGAGCGGTTTCGGGGGGGTGGGCTGCTCTAATAATGGGGAGGAGATGAACGGTACAGTTCTGCGGGATGAAATCCATGTTTCCGAGAAGCCAGTGCGCACGGCTGGCTCAGCTCGGTGCAGGTTAATATGGTCAACATGGGCGGAAGGGGTGAGGGGAGGCCAGTGTGAGGGTCTGCCGCAGGTATCGAATCGTTGGAAGAGGATCTGCCGCCTCCAATGCTGGGCAAGGCGGTGCGGAAGTTGATCCAGGCGCAAGGTGGGGCCCTCTCGGGCCCGCGCCGTGCGTTCAGTCGCGCGTCGATCTCCACCCATGATGAAGAAATCGGGAGACCGCTGCAAGCTCAAGAAGTTCTGTTGGGCTTTGCTGATGACCCTAGCCCTGGCCCTGGCCCGAGCTCTGGCCCTGGCCCTGGCCCTCGCCAGAGAGAGCAGCAGTCCAGTGCACCTGCTCGGGGGTCAACGCAGCCGCGGTGGCGCAGAGCACGGGGCTCCCATGCTGCGCCCGGGATCAAAGCCCCTTCCGCCCCTTGCGCGCCTTCCGAAGGAGGCTTTCTGGCAGGAGCCCCTGGGGGCTACGGACCCGCTAATGCATCCTTTCTGGCTTCCACGGACATGCATGCTGTCAAAAGAGAACCGCCAGAGGGTGAGCAGATGGGGCGAAGGAGGATTGGCGCAGGGGAGATGTACCCCCTGAAGTCGAAGGTGGCTCAACTGGCGGAGACTGACCGCCTGCGGAAATCGGTGCTGCCTCTTCCCACAGCTCGTGCATGAGGGCGGCGTGCAGACGTGAGGGGTGGCGCGCCTGCCACGGAGGTCCTCTGAGGGCATTCGCAAGCTGAGCGCCCATGATGACCATGATGACCATGGTCATGATGAGGGAGAGACAGGGCCGGAGAGCTGACCACCATTGTGAGACCGTGGGGAGGGCTGAGGAGACGTTGGAGGGGGGCTCTCCCAGGCGGAGGAGGAGGTGCAGCGGCTGCAGGGCACGGTGAGCAGCTTGCAGAACGTGCTGCAGGCGGCAGGGGACGACCTGGACACGTTGACGAAGCGCCCAGGAGGGGGCAGGGCGCGGGGTGGGGCGGGGAAGCACCAGGACGCCCGTGAGGCGGAGGAGACCTCGGCCGAGGTGCGGTGCCCGCGGCAGGCGGAGAAGCGATAGTATGAGTTCTGGTGTGCCGTTTGTTTGGCGCGGCCTCTGTCTCCACGACAGTCCAAATGCCTCGGCCGATTCTGGGTGCGCTCAGAGCTGGTCACCCCAGGGCTTGTGCCAAACCGCGCCGACGATTCCGTTGGCAGGCTTGGGGTCTCAGGTCCCGGGTGCCCATTTCTTCCTTCGTCGACACGTCACACGAGCTCACTCATCGAGATTACCGGCATCTGTGGACAAGGCAGCTCACGCTGTTCAGCTCTCACTGTACCCTGTGGCGCGGGAGGGGGGAGGGGGGGGATGAGGGCAGCTGCACCGCATGGAGCGTGTGGCATGGCAGGAACGCATCACTCTCATGGAGTCCATGCTGAAACAATCTCACGAGGTGGGTCCCCTTCCCTGGCCCAGGCTGCATTTCTTGCCCTCGCCCATGTAGTGGGGCTCCCACAGCAGCCTGCGCCCCAAGCCGCGCCTCCGAGACTGCTTGGCCCCCCCTCATGGGGACCACGCTCGGCGTGGCATAGCCACCACGTGCGCGCTTCTGCCATTTGCCAAGGTGGAGGTGCCTCGGGCGCAGGGAACGCAGAAGGAGATCGACGGGCGCAGTGCTGTGGAAAACGAGCTGGTGGCCACCTCGGGCGCGCTTTCCTCTCTGCAGTCGCGTTACAAGGGTCTCAAGGAGCAGGTGCGCCAGAATACCCCCCTACCACCTCCCGGCCCCTGCCTGCTCTGTGCGGAGATGATATAAGGGCAGCTAGGAGCACTTGTGTCAATGCGGTTACTGATGGGCGTATTAGAGGAGCCTCTGACGGAGTGCGTGATGCGATGGGGGATGAGGGGGTATGACAGAACGGCGTGACAGAGGAGGCTCTGCGGCGCGAAACTGCGGAGTCGACGAAGGCGCAACAGCGGTGCACGGAGCTGGAGGCGCGGGTGCGGGATGCGGAGGACACCCTGCGCCAGCACCGGGAGCATGCAGAGAACATGCAGGTACGGCCCGGTAGTGCAGGCTCGGCATCATCAGTGCGTCGCGCCTGCAGCAACCAGGAGGTCTCATGAGCATTTACTGGTTGGTGGGTCGGAATAAGTGGGAAGGATAGGGCTGCAGGGCGCAGTGGAGGAGCACCGAGCCGCCGCGGTCTCCGCCACGCAGGCGGTGGTTGCCGCCCAGGCCCAGGTGGAGCAGCTCCGCCTCGACAGCCAGCAGCGTCTCAGCGCAGTAAGCCCCTCATTTCTTACCCCACGCGACTTCATTTCACCCGACATCTGATTAGTGCCCTCATCGTGTCACTCCCTCTGCTGCAAACACATGTCACTTCCTATGCTGTTGCATGCACATGTGACTCTCTTCGCCGCGTACGCGTTTCGCTTTCCATGTTGTTGCATTTACGCGTAACTCCCTTCGTCGCATACATGTGCGGCTCAATCTTCTTACATCTCTGGAGCACGTGGTGCCTCCTCAGGCTCCTTCCCCCTGGGCTCGGAGGCGCTCCCCCCTGGCGGGCCCGGGTGGGGTGCCCTGTGGCTGCTGGGTGGCTGAAGGGGCGGAACTTTGGACTGTGCAGATGAGGGCAGAGAAGGAGGAGGCGGTGTCGAACGCCGCCCAGGAGCACGCCGCCGCCGCATTACAGGTCCAGCTCGAAGTCACTTGCCTGGCCGCCTGCCGCCGCCCTCCTGGTGACTGACAGGCGTGAAGCTCGGATCGCGCAGGTAAAGGCAGAGAAGGAAGAGGCACTGCGGGAGCGTGATGTGGCTGTCCTGCAGGTTCCTGGCGCCTCCCCTGCACACTGCCTTCCTCCTGCGCCGGCCCCGATACCCACCACTCACACCAGTGGTGACAACGGATCCAGCTCCGCGTTAGCAGAGCCAGGAGTTTCTTGGCTCGATCAGAGCCAAAGCCAGGATTTTCCAAGCTCTGGTCGAGACGGGTCGTTGCGGATCCAAGATTTTCCTAGCTCCATCGGAGCCAAAGCCAGAAATTTTCGCGGATCCGTTACGGGTTCGCGGGTTGGCTCCGGCTCCGTCGTCACCACTGACTCACACCTCCGGCTGCGCGGATCCGCGCTCACTTTCCCTGCTTCTGCGAGATTGTGGACCCTGCCGATCACTTCCTGATGTCTGCGCACTCTGCGACAGATCAGGGCTCGCCTCCGCATCGCGGCAAGGTCCGCTGTGGACGCCCCGCCATCACGAGCTTGCTCGCGCAGCGACCTGTGAGCGCGGAATCGAGGCGGTGCCGGGCTTAGGGAGTGCCGTGCTGGACCACCATGGTGTGCGATCACCGCCATGATCTCCGACATGCCTGCTGCGCCAAGCGGTGCAGCGGAGATGGTTGCAGCGTTCCTGTATGCCAGGTTTGGAGGTCTGCCGGCAAGCCCTGCGGCGGTAAAGGGAATGGGGGAGCCTGTGCTGGAAGGGCATTGATCCAAGGAGGGGATGCCACATGGGGTGCCTCCCCCCTTCACAGGCACAGCGGAGTGCTGAGGAGCGCATTCGTGAGATGGAGAGGACCACCGAGAAGAGCCTGCAAAAGTGCAAGAGGTCCGCGCCACCCTAGCAGGCGTCTCTCAGGGAAGAGGCGGAGGGCAGGAACGTGTCATGGCCAAAGGCTGTCACGTTTTCCCTGATCACTTCTTGGGAGATTCGGCAGGCATTCCCGTGTTGATGACGCTGGTAGGATGCCAGCTCAAGTGCCAACGACGAGCAGCCGCCCCTCCCTGCCATGCGCGACCAGAGGTCCAGAGCACTGAACTGGGCACTACAGAAATGGCCCTGTGACGCTCCTCAGGGCACTGCAAGGCCAAGGGGGGGGAGAAGTGGGCTTGACGCGGCATGGGGCGTGCCTTTGGTTGGAGGGGCCCTTGAGTGAGAGAGCGCAGCTCCTCCCTGGGGGGCGATGATGCTTTTGGAGTGGGCCCAGCACTTGCGACTTTCCCTCTTTATAGTCCAGGCCCTTGGATCAAGCTGCGCGAATCCAAGGGAGCGTGCTGCGCCTCGAGCGCAAGGGAGCGCCGTCCACGCGCGCGGCCCCGCGAAGAGCAGAGGGCGAAGAGGCAGGACAAGCCGGAGGCGATGCGAGGTGTAATTCCGCGGATTGTGATTGGTGGCAGAGGATATTGAATAGGTAGAATGCAGCGGCTCCATGCGAGAGGCTTCTGCTTTGATGAGCGGGCGGCCATGCGCGGGGGTTCTGCGCAGGGCCAGAGACGAGGCTCTGGCGATGGCGGAGCAGGCACGCACGGAGTACCACCACATGGTGACCGCCCATCAGCCTGGCCCCTCGCCCTCCACCCAGCCTGGCCTCCTCCTTTAGTCTTTTAGGGGGACCTGAAGCTGCTGCGTGATGCGGAGACTGCTCTCGTGAAGCCTAACGTTCGAACCTCTCTCAAACCTCTCTCTATCTCCAGCTTTGATTCACCTTGCTGCAGTCCCCGTGATGCCAAGCGCGTCCTGTGGGGGTCGGGTGCGGGGGCCGGGTGTGGGGGTCGGGTGTGGCGGAGCAGGAGCATTCGGGCGCTCTGGATGCCTCCCGCATGGCTGACGAGGCGGCCTCCTGCAGGTGCAGTGCCTCCCTCTCGTTCCCTCACCGCTCAAGCCCCATGCTGCAGCCGAGGCATCTCGCTCCTCTATGCTGCGGGGAGCAGCCGCGAGCCCTCGGTTAGAAGTGAGGGGTGAATCCCAGGGTGCACATCGCCTCTCTGCTGTGAGCCACAGGCAGACCCTTCGGCGGAGCCGTTGGAGGTCACTCCCAGCACTCATGGAGCCCCTCTGCCGCCATTGACATAGCATGCCTCCTAGCGCGCCGCCGTTGCTGGTTGCCATCAACGATCACCTTTGATCACCGTTGCTGGTTGCCATCAACGATCACTGTTGATCACCGTTGCTGGTTGCCGTCAACGATCACTGTTGATCACCGTTGCTGGTTGCCATCAACGATCACTGTTGATCACCGTTGCTGGTTGCCGTCAACGACATTGCTCAACGATCACTGTTGATCACCGTTGCTGGTCATCAACGCATCACTGTTGATCACCGCTGCTGGTTGCCGCCAACGCATCACCACCGCTTGCCATCAACGATGTTGATCACCGCTGTTGGCCGCTTCTTCGCCAACGATCACTGTTGATCACCGCTGGTGCCAACGATCACTGTTGATCACCGTTGCTGGTTGCCGTCAACGATCACTGTTGATCACCGCTGTTGGTTGCCGTCAACGATCACTGTTGATCACCGTTGCTGGTTGCCGCCAACGATCACTGTTGATCACTGCTGGTTGCCGCCAACGATCACTGTTGATCACCGTTGCTGGTTGCCGTCAACGATCACTGTTGATCACCGTTGCTGGTTGCCGTCAACGATCACTGTTGATCACCGTTGCTGGTTGCCATCAACGATCACTGTTGATCACCGTTGCTGGTTGCCGTCAACGATCGGGAAGCCACATCCGATGCGGGATGCCTCGCCATGCTTGCACATGCTGCTTCATTTCCGGTGCTTGGGTTCTTCAACACGAGGGAGGCGTCCCAGCCAATGCTACGTGAGAAGCGTTTGGTGGTGCAGCCGCCGCGGATTGCGTGGCACTGGAGGCGCATCCAGGCTTGTGAGCTGCGAGCTGCGAGGTGTCGACTCGTTCTGCTCTGCCAGCTTCTGCAGCAGAACAAGCTGCAGGGCCTCGGTCCGCGCCCTGGGACCTCGGCGGCCGTGAGGCTGGGCATGGGCATGACAGGGCACGCGAGGAGGAGGCGCGGCAGTCCCTGCAGGAGGCGCAGGTGAGTGTGCTGCGCCCCCTAGCGGGCCCCCCCCCCTGTGGCTTCCCCGTCCTTGCAGGCTGTGTGTAGTATGGGATATGGGACGCTCTTTCTTCTAAGGTTCGTTCAAATCAGGAGGAGGGCTGTCCCTCGGGCAGAAAGCCAGAGCCTCACGCAGAGCGCCCCATGGGGGGTGCGAGGAGGGGCGTGCTGAGTCATTGCGAGGGGTTGCGGTGGGTCCGAGGAGCAGGGGGCGCTGAGGGAGGCAAATGCAGCGATGGAGCGAGAGCGCCGCGATGCGCAGGAGGCTCTGTCGAGGGAGCGCCGAGAGCTGGAGCGGCTGCAGGTACAGCCCCATAGGAACGTGAAGATCCACGCTGGGAGAGAGAGGGAGGCGGCTTTGCTGAAATATTAGGATAGGCATCTCGTTTCATATCGCTCTACTCTTTATGCTGGTTGCTCTTTGGGATGACTTGTTGGCATTTCATATGCCACGGCAATCTTCCAATTCGTCCAGATGCTGCTTACCACATTGATCGTGGAATATTCCTTGGCATAAATCATCGCACATGAGTACATAGTTCCAGACTGCGGTGTTCGTGAATTCAGCCGGGAGGACCGATCGAACCCTGCAAGTCCCTGAACCATTGGAAAGTTCCTCGAAGGTTTGGAACCGATCAGTTTTTCATGATTTTGGCGGCCAATCCAGTTGCCGGCCTTCGGTCGAGGCCCATCATTTTCCTGACAGCCGTGATGTTACACCGAGCGATTCCCTGAGGTCAGCCCAGCAGTCGGGTGTGAGGCGCCGTCGGGCTTCAGTGAACACGAGGGACGAAGTGGGAGGAGGCGACTCGCTCGGTCATGGGGGGAGGGGATTGGGGGGCATGCGCCTACACGTTTGAGGAGGGGTGACACCGTGGAGGGTTGGCGCAGGGGATGGTGGCGGCGCTCGAGGGCGAGAAGAGCGGTGTTGAGCAGGCTGCCAGCGCCGCAGAGGCCAAGCTGCTTGGCGACCTCAGTCAGGCCAAGGCCGCCGCCGCGCGCCTCGAGGTGCGCCAAGCGCTCTCCGCCTCGAGCTGCGTGACTGCTCCGGGCACTTGCAGCGTCCGTCAAGCACTCTCTGCCTACGGCACTCTGCTTTTGGGCAGTGATACGTTGTTGAGGTGTGGGGAGGTGGCGTGCGGGGGAGCCGTACAGATTGAGAAGACCGCCGCGGAGGCCGAAGTGCAGGTATCAGCTACTTTGGAAAAGGCTCCCAGCCCCAGCTTCTTGTTATGACCGCCGCATTCCACCTGAGCTGTCTCTCTCATTGTTGCTGACTTTCCGCCCGGTGCATGATGCATGCGCAGCAATTCAGCCGTCGATATGATGCATGCGCAGCAGTTCAGCCGTCGATATGATCCATGCGCAGCAGTTCAGCCGCCGATATGATGCATGCGCAGCAGTTCAGCAGCGTCGATATGATGCATGCGCAGCAGTTCAGCCGCCGATATGATGCATGCGCAGCAGCTTCAGCCAGTTCAGATATGATCCATGCGCAGCAGTTCAGTCGTCGAAATGATGCATGCGCAGTAATTTTTCTTCCATTTGACCTCATCTGCCTCTCAGTGCTCCCCCCTTATCAGAGCAGGGAAGTGGCAGCCTTCCGCCCGAGTTCATCGGCCGGCCTAATGACTTGAACCACTCGCCCTCCGCGGGCTTGAGGGGAAGTGGCAAGGTTGTGAGAGGCTTGTTGATGTCGTAGCGACGGGGGGCGGGGTCAAGTCAGGCACTGCGAGAGGTGGGGGCGCGCGGATCCATGAGCCACGTGGCGGCACTGGAGCACAAGATGGAGGCGGAGCTGAAGGGACAGGAGGTGCGGCAGCTGCGGGAGATGGTGGCACAGCTGCAGACCCGTGCGGATGCGGCAGTCGAGGAGAAGCAGCTCGCTGCGGCTCAGGCGGTGGCGGCAGTTGAGGGTGCGGAGAAGCGTCTGCGGCGAGAGGGGGAGGCCCACTCGGAGCAGCTGCAGGCTGTAGTATCCTCTCAGGCTGTCCAGGTGAGCTTCCACTGGACTCGCCACATTCGTGACTTGAGCAGGCACTTGCGAATGCAGGTCTACTGTATGTCCGCCTGAGCTATTGGTCCGTCCGTTATGAGCAAACGAGTGTGGTAGGAGCTGCTGGCAAGACCAGAATGTCGTGTGTGACAAATCTGATCTCGTCTTGATCCTCGGGTGCGGAAGGTGGGCGGAGTCGAAATTCGCTGCGTGCTGAGTGTATTTGATTGGTCGGCGCCGTGATCCCATTCCGGGCAAGTCATGAAATCGTTTCCCGTCCGCATCAGAGTCGGATATACCATCTGTTAGACCCCTGTGTGTATGCTCTCCTGGAGGGGGGAACGCTGCGGATGCTCCTGCCTGAGGGTGGGCGCACCAGTGATGACACCAGTGACGAGGCGCAGATGCGGGAGAAGTAGAAAGCTGCTGGGTTTGCCCTGGACCCGTGATGTGGTGGGTGACGAGGCGCAGGCGCGGGAGAAATGGGAAGCTGAGAGGCAAGCCCTCGAGTCGGCGCTTCAGCACGAGCTCAGTCGGGTTCGGCCAGCCACCCTCCGTGCCTGCTGTTTATAGCTTGCCCTTCATCTGATACCTGTGCACCACCGCATACACATTATGATTTAAAGGCGAGACTGCAGGAGGTTCATGCATTGGGAGAAAGAGGGCTTGCGAGCAAGGATGCGACTGAAGCGCCGGTATTGAGATTGAGGTCGTTCTAGCTCGCTTATTAAGCATATAAGTCAACTTGTCCGCTGCTATTAGCACAAGCTGCAGCGCAAGATCTGGTTTCCACACATGTCATGGGTCTTCTCATGTCATGGGTCTTGTCATGTCATGGGTCTTGTCAAGTCACGGGTCTTGTCATGGCATGGGTCTTCTAATGTCATGGGTCTTGTCATGTCATGCGTCTTGTCATATCACGGGTCTTGTCTTGTCATGTCACGGGTCTTGTCATGTGGGTCTTGGTTGTCATGTCAGCGGGTCTTGTCATGCCATGGGTCTTGCATGTCACGGGTCTTGTCATCATGTCATGGGGCATGTCATGTCATGGGGCATCATGTCATGGGTCTTCTCGTCACGGGTCTTCTCATGTCACGGGTCTTCTCATGTCATGGGTCTTCTCATGTCATGGGTCTTCTCGGGTGAAGATCTCGCCACCGAGTCATGTGGACGTGACCAAACAGTGTCGGTAAGCCTCGCTGCCCCCGCGCCGTACATGGGAGCACTACGAAGTTGCACACGCACCACGGCCCCCCCTGCCCACTGACAGCTGCCTGCTGCCTGCTGCCTGTTGCCTGCTGCCTGTGGCCTGCTGCCTGCTGCCTGTGGCCTGCTGCCTGCTGCCTGTGGCCCACTGACAGCTGCTTGCTGCGTTCATCAGCAGCTCTTGACTGCTTTGAGGCTTTGAGGGCTGCTTGACAGGCGCAGCACGCAGCGGAGGCGCAGATCATGCGCACCAAGGCCGAGGCCGAGGCAGAGATGGTGCAGTTGCGGGCCAAACTCGCAATGGCAGAGACCGAGGAAAATTCCCTCCGTGAGCGTGAGCAGCAGGTTAAGGTGGGCATTCTCGGCCGCTCCTCTGCCTCTCCCTCCGCTGCCTGCCCTCGAGGTCGGTGCCGTGAGCAGCAGCAAAGTTGCTCTGCAGGACTCACTGACGCATGAGCCCGACGATTCACGCCTCGGATTTTTGTGCTTTCTGCGGAGCATGCCTACTGTGGCAAGGCTGCCCAGCCGTAGGATGACGGTGAGGAGGCGCTCCGCTGGCGTCCGATGATTTCAACAGTCGCTGATAGACTGTTCCGGCGCGGCGGAGGCCACGCGGGGCATGAAGCAGGCTGCGCCGCAACCTAGTGCCACCCTCGTGGAGGCAGGTGTGTGAAGGAAACCGTGGCGGCCGTGGGGGTCCCATGTGGGGGGCTTGCAGGCGGCACAGCAGGACGCGCAGCAGCGAGCAAAGCAGCTACATGTGGGTGGCACGGCCTGGCTTGTCTCTTCCCCCCCATGCCCTAGCTGAACTTTGAAAGCATGCGTATGCGTCGTGCGAGAGTACATCAGCATCCGAATGCAGGGGTCACTGCCGGGCTTCAGACTCCTGTGCAGAGAGTACCCCGAGTGGAGACTCCATAAGAGGGTGCCTTTTTTGTCGCCTGGGCACCAAACAGCCTCATGCGTGAACTCTCGGTCTGTTCGGACGTCCGATCCCAAAATCTTCTTCTAGAGTACAGTGCATACGCGATATGAAGAATTCGATTTTTCATACCTAGCGTTAGTGGCTTTGTCCAGATTCGGGCAATATTGAGCGCTGTGTTAAGCATATAATGAAGTATGCTATAAAGAACATATGGAAGTATGCCTGGAGCAAGCACTAGCAAAATAGGCATTCTTAGTCTCTCAAAATGCCAGCGGCTGGATTCTTACAATGCGACTTCTTCATATTGTGTGCGCACTGTGAAGCAGCTTAAACGCAGGAGCGGACGGCGCACAAGGAATTTTCAAACGAAGCCTGTTTGTGCCGAGCCGACTCTGCGAGCTCCGCTTGCGACGCTGCGCTGCACACCTGACCTTCACATCGACCGGGATGGACTTGCCCACCAACGCCTTACGAAATGCGCACTACGTCATTACCGTCCGATGATGCCATGGTCGGCGGCATCCGTGGGATGGCTGGGTATGAAGTGGACACCAGAGGGGAAGGCTGCGCCATGTGCACGTGTCACCATGTGCTCGTGTCACGTGTACGTGGCCGCTGCTGTGTGTCATGTATTATTTGCATGTGTACGCGGCCGCTGCTGGTGTTTGTATAAGTAATATCGTAGCCTCCGAATCGACTACGGCTGTGCTGCGCAACATCACGATGCACCACGGTGCTGCCTACCCGCCTTTTCTCCTGGCACGGCTGCAGCGCCGGCAGCCGACATCGATCCGCCCACTACTGCTGAGGAAGCTCTTTCTGCAGCCCGGAGCTGAGTGACAATGCGGCCGCCCGGGACATTGTCAGCTGATCCCGTGCATTCCCGCTCGCCGTACTCCCGCAACCTCCCCCGGGGCTTCACCTTAGGTGGGCTTAGGGGGGGCTGAAGATGATCGTATCAGCATCCCGCTGCAGGTGAGTCAGCAGAGCCGAGGGTGTGAAAGGTATGTGAGGTCCTGGCCGCCAGAAGACGAGCGGCCCGTATCCAGAGCCGCTGTCAAGGTGGTGACCGGGGCAAGGCGGTGGCACGGTCTGGTCATCTGCAGGAGGAGGTGGAGTCGGTGAAAGACTGCCAGCGGGCGAACCTGCTGCGCACCGGGCAAGCCCTGAGAGAGGCGAAGCGCTTGCAAGAGATTGTGCACAAGCAAGCCTCCGTGATGGAGAAACAGAACAATAGGATCCAAGGTGCTGAGCTGGCCTTGCCTGGACTCCAGGCAGTGCTCCTTCCAAAAGGATCTTAGGTGGCGGCTGCCCACCCTGTGCCACCCTCTCAGCTGCGAGGTGGCCGGGGAGTGTTCCTGCGGTTGGCGCGGCTGAAGGTCAATTTGGTATCTGCGGATCCCGGTCACTGTCCACCGGTCGCTGCGCAGACGAGATCCCGCGCCGACGTCACACGCGTGATGCCCTTTTGCCTGCAGCCTGTGGCAGGCTGCGGAGGGGGGGAGAGCACTGTCTCTGCATTGCCCAGCAGCATGAGAGGCCACCGAGTGTGCAGCCCTAATTTGGTGTGCATGACCCACCCTACAGCAGGGTGGGGAAACAGTGAGCTGCCCAATGACTGTTGCCTCTGGCCGGCACGAGGGCGGCGGGGTCATCACAGGAGGTGCGGAGGCCGGGCAGGGAATGCATGTGGATGGCGCGCGTTCAATCACCCCTCCGGACGCTGAATTGTGGCGCTAGGGAGCCCGTGCGGTAGGTACATCGAGAGGGGAAGATTTATTTGAATTGGAGACCTGTGGATTTTTAGTGGTTTCTTGACTTGTCTTCAAAACTTGCCGCCGATCGACCTGAGCCTGCGTCACTGACTGTGACAGTGTCAGCTCGAACTGTCACAGTCACTCTGTGCGCCTTCAGGTATCGGCCAAAAAACCGCGAGTGGATTATAGTACACCAGGTTGAAAGGCGGGGGAAGAGGTGGGGGTTCACAGAGTTGGCTGCGGTGCCCACGATGCCCGAGGCGCACGGACTAGATGCTGCGGGATTTGCGCTTCCAATTGTTGGCCCCGCCGAGATCCCAGTGAGACAGATGCAGCCCGAGCAAGCGCGCCCGCATTCGCATTCAAGGGCGGCCCAGATTGCGCCCTCCCACGACCTGTACCATAGTCAACTCCAGCAGCTGCAACCGCAGGTGGGTGCCTGCGGAGCTGAAAGTCATTTGCCTCCGGCGCCGTGGCTCCTCGGTGATTGACGCCTTTTAGGAGCTGGTGCTCGCGAACGGTCGATGCATATGCTCCAAGTGTGGTGCATTGTGTGATGAGCAATTGAACCGTGGTAAGTCACAGTCACCCGGGTGACAGTAAGCGAGGCAGCCGTCAGCCTCATCGAAGGGGACGTGCAGCGTGTGGCGTGATTTTTTAGCAGGCTGTGGCACGATTTCCCAGGAGTATTGTTATGGGTCGAGTTTTGCCGATTTATCGGAATTCGAGTCTCGCCGATTTTTTAGATGACTTTGCACATGTCCGTCTGAGAAAGCAAGACGCTGTCGTTGGAAGTCCTCACCTTTCATGCTCCTGCTGCTTCATGCCCCACATCCAGCTCACGGCAGATCCTGCACCCCCTGGCTAAGATCCTGCACCCCCATGGCTAAGATGGCTTGCGCACTGGCGATTGTTGGTGCGCAGATGCAACGATGTCAGCAGTCGTATCTGACACAGCCAGCCCACACATCATACCCATTGCCACCCTCCGAGCTATTGCTGCAGCAGCAGCCCCAGAAACAGCAGCTACCGCCTCGCGGGTACACACCAGTGCTGCCGCCGCATGCACAGAATGTTACCACCTCGCAAGCCCTTCTGTCAACAGACCTTGAGTACCCATCCCACCACACAGCTTTCTCACAGTTCCACCCACCTCACCAGTTGCCTCCGCAATTATCTTTGCAACCAAACCCCACCTTACCACCACAGTATCATGCAGCTCTCCACCCTCACCAACCACATCAGATACACACGCAACACCTAGCAGCTCCTCATCAGCTTCAAGGCCAGCCTGGACACGGCCCTCCGATCTGGCCCTTCTCTGCCGACGGCAATGCTCTGAACCATAGCCAGCTGGAGAGCCAACACGGCCCTGTGGCCACGCAGGGCCCGCCGATCGTTGCTCTGGCCCAGCCACTGGTCAGCACTCATGTGTCATCCACTGCTACACCTCTGCTGGGGTACTCGGTGATGCCCTCCACGTACGCTGGCATGAGCAGCAACTCAGTGTCAATGCCAGACACGAGTTTCGTGCCGGCCCTCCAAGTCGGTGAGCCTTTACTCCCCTCAAAAACACCAAACATTTGCAGAATGACTTTGGCAGTATGACTTGGGTGAAACAGCGGAGCTGCCACCATTCTTCCTTTCCCTGCCTCTCCCCTTGCGTGTTCCACCCTCACACATTCGATGCTTCAATCCTAAGATGCACACATGATGCCAGGCTACCTTTTTTTAAATTTCCGAAGGAAACGCCTTAAACTCGTCAAAATGTGATGCATTGTGATTCGGAAGCCAGAAGCAGATGACGTATCTGGCTGCCGACCCGCTCAAGTGACCAATCTGACGGAGATCTTGGGTGTGGAAATGTTAAGGCCTAGCAAGAGGAAAGCAAGACACGGTAGATGCCCTCGAGGCAGGCAAGCACGCGCTCGGTCGCTTATCGCACGTGCCTCATGTATCTTGACCTTTTGCACATGTAGCAATCGCGACTGCCTTGGATTGGAAAAGCCGTATGAATAGCCCCAGATCGTTTTTGGGTATACTGCGTTTTTTAAATGACCATACATATATGATTATGTATATGATTATGTAGGGATTAGTTAACAGTGAGTGTAGATGTTATAACCCAATATGATCCAATGCATGACATGGGTGTCCGAATTACAAATTTGTCATCTGTCTCAAGCATCGATACGAAGCCAACGAATGTTAAAGCTCAAGAAATGTTGTTATGCATATATTCGATGTACCAGCTTATGTGTTATATACATATACATATATGTATGCATACCATCCAGCACGCGACAACTGCAGCATACTGCAGTCAGTCTTCAAAAGGCATCTACCACATTATACATTAACAAAAGGCATCTACCTACGCAAGGCCACCCAAGAGCCATCTGCCACCTCCTGTTCACTACCGACGATGATTCCACCGGCATACCTCTCCTCAGAGAGGCAATGATTTGCCTCACGGTCATCGATGCCATAGTAAACCTTGAAGTTGAACCCAGCATCATTCGTTCCTGGGCAGCTTCTTCTTGACCCTTCCGAGCTGCCACCCGCGGGCAACCCACTTGAATAGGATGGGCGTTTTCACCAGCGTCTTGTCCAGCGCCGGCATGGGGTCCTGCACACTCATACCGGCGGGAACAAAGAAGGTAGCACTGTCTTCGTCATCACTGCCACTTACCTCATCTGCCTCATTGTCCGAGTCCAACGCATTATCACCACCATCACTGGAGTCACACTTCTCCTCCTCCACTGATGGAAGCAAGGGCGCAGGAACCTGCTGCGCCTCGGTCTCGCCCTGATCCGTAGCCTCACTTGCTTGCACCTTGCGCAACTCAGCGGCGAGCAACCTTGAGTAGCCAGGAATGTTCTGGGGGGGCACTGCCTCAAGCTCACTCATATCCGCAGTGAGCAGACAACCAGCTCCCTTGAATGACTTCTCAATGAAGTCGGCCATATTACTGACCTTATCCCATGCCTTCCCACACCAGTGGGTCAGCAGCACCCGGCGCTCGCTCGCTGTGAACTGCCCACTTTCCCACATGGCTAAGTTGTCATCATCCTCCAACCAAAGTTCCAGCTCACCAGCAATTAAGGTTTTCAGATATTGCGCGAAATGCCGATCCACAGGTTGCAGCAGTCATCACCTCGTGTCATTCGAGTCGATCTGTGGATTTCCCATATTAATTTTTCAATTCTACATATGGCTGACGATGGCTGACGGAACTCGACAAACCGTGGTCGAGTTCGACAACGAAAATCTCGACCACAGGGGTCGTGGTCGAGATTCCGTTGTCGAACTCAACCGCGGTCCAAAACGGTCTCACGTAACGAGAGTTTAAAGACCTTGGTTTAAGGGTAGGGTACAGTGAAAAAGTCAGATAGGCCAAATATATTGCATTTTCCATATTTAAAGGCGCAATTTTTGAATTATGCGTGTATTTTTATATTAAAATATCGGCGCATAGAATAATTATTTTGACCAGTGAGCCATCTAAAACCGTGGGATTCCGATGGGAGATAAATGACGTGTCAAGAATTAACGTATCAATTTTATTCTTGATGGCGCGCGAGGTGTAACAAAATCGATACATACCTCGCGCGCCATCGAGAATACCCGAAAATTGATACGTTAATTCTTGACGCGGCATTTATCTCCCATCGGAATCCCACGGTTTTAGATGGCTGACTGGTCAAAATAATTATTCTATGCGCCGATATTTTAATATAAAAATAAACACACAAGCAGGGCTTGCCTTGCGTACTAAAATACGCAGGTACTTTTCGTGCGCAATGCGTAGAATAATACCGAATACGCACTACGCATGCCCATAACCCACTACGCACGAAATACCTATACGCACGCCTCTGCGATTGGCGGTACCTGATACCTTACCTGTGCCGCCCAAATCGGCCAGGTACTACCTGCGTACAACTTGCGTATTTTAAAGGTTTTAAAATTATATTGACTGTTATGACATGCACGGCGACGCGACGCGACGGGTCGCACGCACGTCACTACATGTACAGCTCACGTACTACTCTCTGCTTTTAGGACTCGCCAACACAATGCTTGTATGCTTCCCGTCCAAGGTTTCAACGCTGAGGACAACAACAAAGCATACTAACTGCCAGGTATGCTTGCAGGATGGGATTGCGTTGGGATATTTTCAACTCTTACTTTGCAGGCTGGCACGTATGCGTACGTATTTCGAGTTTTCGACAGCGTATGTCTACGCTGTTAATACCGGAAACACGTCATCTTAAAAACATTTTTCTTCGGAAGCGGCGGCTCTGTTAAATCATTGATTCACTATTTCGCATCCTTCCCTCTTGCACACCTTTCCCCCAGAACCGAAATGCCCCACAACGTTTTTCGCGATGATGACGATCCCTCTTCGCCAATGGAACTAGGATCGGACGCAACGAGCGAGAGTCTCCAACAGCCAACCGTAGAACAGGCTCCACCCGTCGATTTATCCTCGTCTGAGACCCCAACAACACAAGATCCCGCGCCCACTCAGCCTCCAACGCAAACGGAAACCGAGACTGCACCGATATTTCCTCAGCTAGGAAGCACGCTCGAAGCTAAGGATGGGATGGCTCAAAGCACACCGTCACGGTTTGCACACCCATAGGAAAGAATGGCAAGCCTCTAGTCAGCGGATATTGGAAGCACACCGCATATTTTGAGCCAGCACTCCCAACATCCGTCAAGAATTGCGTATGCATATGTAAGGAGAACACGCAGAAGACGGTTTGCATGGCTTTGCACAAGCATACCCCTCACCACAGTAGCACCGGAAACCTCGGAAAGCATCACAAACAATGTCACCCTGCCACGAACCTCAACGTTCAGATGGCGAGCACGAAGAGTGACACGGCCAAGGAGCAGTACAAGTATATGGTGGATAACATGTTGCTCTTTTTGGCAGAGGGTGAGCACATCGGCCAATTGTGGGTGCGCGAGGACATCAAGTCGAAGTTCTCCCTCTTGCACCGGGTCGCCATGGCTTTCCTTTGCATCGACCCGACTAGCGCGGAATCTGAGAGGAACTTCTCCTCGGCGGGGCGCTTGATCGATGATCTTCGTTGCAGCCTGAACACATGGAAGGTGGAGGCCAAGATATTTTTACACAAGAATCCCATGCACATTGATGGCTTTAAGGACATGCCCAAGCCTAAGACCACCACTTGAGCTCCAAGTTTGGTTACTACAGTGCACTCGCGTTAATAAAAATCAACCAGTTTCGATCCAGCGGCTGTCGATCTCATTCTTAATCGATGGTTTTGCGATAGAACCAGCGTCCAGCGGATGCACTACGTAGTGGTACATTCTTATTTCTAGTAGCTTAATTGAAAAGGAATAATTCCATCCAAAAACGGCATTCTTATTTCTCGAGAACCCCAGCCGTTGGATTCTTAAAAATCTTATTCTTATTAACGCGAGTGCACTGTAGGAGATTGATAATCTGTGCATGTCTAGCTAGATTGCAGATCGCACCCGTTTTGCTTCCATGAACACATTAAGTAACAGCCAAATATATAGGTTGTGCAACTAAGTGAGTGCCGGGTATATTAGTTCAATGAAAATCTTGATTATACATGTCACTATATGTGCTAAATTGACATTTCAGGGTCAGAAATAGTGTTTCAGGGCCAAAAATAGTGTTTCAGGGCCAGAAATAGTGTTTTGAGGTCACATTTGAGTTTAATACCATTGGACTATGCATAAGAAGGATTGTTGGTAATGTAGGTTTAATCCAAATGTCATCCCACATATCAAGAATGCCACAATTTGTGTAATTTAGAGCAAAATCAACATTTTGTCAAAGTACCGGCGTGCTACCTGCGTATTACCTTATACCTGTACCTGTACCTGGCTACAAGTACCTGATACCTTACTTGTGTCCATTTTCGGGATCCACAAGTACCTGATACCTGTACCTGAGGGTCAAAAAGGGAAGGGTGCCGACTACGCGCGTACTATACTCTTGATACGGAAGAGTTTCTCCGAGCGCGGCCGCCGGTCGACGTTACAGTTGATCGAAGAGGCTCGGAGAAGTTATGGACCCCAGAAATGTTACAAACCCTAAGTCTACTTTGGTCCATAAGCTCTGGGAACAAGAGTAGCGCGTACTACAACTAGGGAAATTTGACCATATCTGTACTTTTTTCTTGGGATTTCCACCGGGTAGGTGTGCCGTTTCTTAGGTCGTCATCGATGTTAGTGTCACCGATACTGTCGTCGATATCTACATGGCAGGCCAACGAACTGGCCAGCCTTGCATCAATTTTGATTATGACGGTTCCCATCTTGCTTTGCAGTCAGCGACCAACAGCATGTCACGAATTTTAATGCTCACTGACTCAACAGTTTTCGTTCGAATTTTGGAATTAACCATAACTGTAGGGACCGTCCCCCCGGGGTGGCAGTACCCCCCTAGTATAGGAGTGATTGTGGGAGGGGCACCGTGCCTTCGCGCCAGCGGAAATTTGACCATATCTGTACTTTTTTCTTGGGATTTCCACCGGGTAGGTGTGCCGTTTCTTAGGTCGTCATCGATGTTAGTGTCACCGATACTGTCGTCGATATCTACATGGCAGGCCAACGAACTGGCCAGCCTTGCATCAATTTTGATTATGACGGTTCCCATCTTGCTTTGCAGTCAGCGACCAACAGCATGTCACGAATTTTAATGCTCACTGACTCAACAGTTTTCGTTCGAATTTTGGAATTAACCATAACTGTAGGGACCGTCCCCCCGGCCTTAAGTACTACGCGGGCTCCCTGCGGTCGCACGCTCCGTACTTAAGTCCTCCCTCCCTTACCCCCTATTTCTTTCTCCTCCTTTTCTTTTGACCTCCTCCCCCACCCCCCCCCTTCATGTGTATGCTTACATATACGTTTATACATATATTCCATTTATATATTCTATACATATATTCTATGCATGCATGCATGCATGCATACATACATACACACACACATACATACACACACACACATACATACATACATACATACATACATACACACACACACATACATACATACACACATACATCCAAACATACAGACATGTACAGATATATATATATAGGAAAGGACTACACCCTATCTTGATTTAATTTGACATGATCACACCATATCATCGTTAAATTCGTTAACATCGTTTAATTTGACATGATGACACCGTGCCTTCGTGTCTCCTATATATATCTCTGTGCATATGAGCAATATGCATTGTCATTCCATTTGGGATAGCATGACATTACGCCATCATGTAATTTGACGTTATGGCAATATGAAAGCGATGACATATCCGTATTGACTTAAAGCACATTTCTCGATTCGCATTTCCGGTTCGTTGGTGCTTACAAATTGCATCATTCAGTTTGATTCAGTATTCAAATTCGCTTAGTAATATTGATACCAACGCACAAGGAGACTTCTACATTAGCATGACATATATCTTGACATTTCAAGTTACGAATTAGACAACCCTTGTCATATGTCTAGGCATCAAGCACCATCCAGATTATTTCAATACACTCTCATACACAACTTTCTTTATATACATTATACACACTGTACACATGATACATTCTATGCTAAATGGCACCGCAATCTGTACATTGTCCGAGGCATACCCGCGGCCATCGTTTCTTGTCTCATGATATTCCTACTCATCGGTTCCAAGCAACATTATCGACTAGTCTAGTCTTGGTCTCTTGATCATAGCACTTTCATACCACTCTGAAGTTTGATTTGGGAAGGTTTGATGCAACCAAGCTTTGAAGTTCCCATGGCACCAAGGGCAATAAACCTTCCCCCTCACCCGATAGTGATCCTTCATCGGCTTGTCACATACCCCGCCGTTTGGCAATTTTTGCTTACACACTCGGGCTGGCCGCATGACCCCGGCTTGTGGTGGTTGACGGAGGGTTGATGGATGTGCAGGAGGTGAAGCTACAGGTGGACGACTTGATTGTGCAATTTGATCTGATATCGCATGAGTAGCGGCAGGAGAAAATTCGGTGGCTCTCGGTCCCAAATGAGCGGGTGGAAGCGAAACGGACTCACCCATGACTGCGTCGGGGATGGCGGCAGTCAAGGGTTGCATTGGCCGCATGACAGGAGAGGGTATATCATCCAAACTCCTTCTCAACCGACGAATTTGGATTAGCTCCTCCTCATTCGCGGCTCCAAGGGTGGCATCCCTCTTGCGCTGTTGTTCACGCTTTGTGAGCCACTTTTGGACACAGGCAGGTGACTTTGGCCGCAAGTCATGATTGGCATTTGCCACCGGATCATGCACTGCACGAATCATGCGAGCCGCAATTTCTCGATTACTTTTTTCACCGAGCTCCTCGACCAGCTGCTCCGCCAATGCAACTTCTGCCGGTGTCTCTACATCGTACACCCTACAACCCTTCCCTTTCAAGGTGAGAAAGCGTGCGCCAGTTCCACGCACATAGCACGGCGCTTTCTCACCTTGATCGATGTCCCCTGCCCCCACGCGCCTAGCACGTTGTGCTACTGCGGCTGCCCGCACAACATCACTACTGCAGACGGTATGCAACTGACTGAGACAACCGGAGGCATCGTTGGATGTTGATGTATCATCGAGGTCCAAGGATGTCGACGTCACCTGCGTTTTCAAATCCTCAATGAGTTCATTCATATAATGTGAATGGGCTGTCAGAAACAGTGATTGAGGCCCGTGGAGGGGTTGTGAGGTTGCAATGATTCAGACCCGTCTTAGGGGCTGTGAGGTGATAATGATTGAGGCCCGTGGATGGGTTGTGCGGGGGCAGCGGTTGAGGTCTCAAGGATGTGGGCATCACCTGTGTGCTCAGCTCCTCAATGAATTCATTCATGTCATAAGCAGCCACGGACCGAGCACAGGAAGTGGTAAGCCCATTGCTCTGAGACTGCTCTGGCACAAGTAATTGTGGCAGTGAAGCTTCGTCATCGGCGCCATTGCCCTCTCCAAGAACGTGTGCCTTGAGGTACTCTTGAAACTCTAAAGCAAACTTCCCAACATATTCACAGCCTTGAGGACCCACGGCTTCACCCGCCTCTTTCGAAACGGACATCCAGAGTGGATATGGTAAGTTATCTCGATCGACCTTCGCACGTTGAGCTGCCTTGTTCACCTCCTCCACCAGCTCCACTTAAACTGTGCCGTAATCTGGTTCGCCGCAATGCAGAATGCCCATCCGCAAGTTCCAAATATGAATGCCATCTTGATGCAAGGCATTGGCTAGAACTGGGGAGACATTGTGAGCTTGAATGAATCGAACCTGCAGCCAAACAACATTTGCGAGTCGTCAACATCCTACCCAACCCCATTGGTCGGGGATTTAGTTAAGTGGTGAGGTGAGTGCACTGAGCTGAGTGGTGAGGTGAGTGCACTGAGCTGAGTGGTGAGGTGAGTGCACTGAGCTGAGTGCATCGAGGTGAGTGGTGAGGTGAGGGGCATGCTGAGTGGCATGCTGAGCGGCATGCTGAGTGACGTGCTGAGTGGCATGCTGAGTGGCATGCTGAGTGGCGCAGAGTGGCGTGCTGAGTGGCGTGCATGACTAGTGGTGAGCTGAGTGGCGTGCTGAGTGGCGGCTGAGTGACATGCTGAGTGACATGCTGAGTGCTGAGTGACATGCTGATGGGCGAGCTGAGTGGCATGGCCGAGGGGGCATGCTGAGTGGCATGTTGAGTGGCGAGTTGAGTGGTGAGCTGAGTGCACTGAGCTGAGTGCCATGCTGAGTGGCGTCTTGAGTGGTGAGCTGAGTGGCATGCTGAGGGGCATGCTGAGGGGCATGCTGAGTGGCATGCTGAGTGGCGAGCTGAGTGGTGAGGTGAGTGGCATGCTGAGTCGCGAGCTCAACGGTGAGGTGAGTGACATGCTGATGGGCGAGCTGAGTGGCATGCTGAGGGGCATGCTGAGGGGCATGTTGAGTGGCGAGCTGAGTAGTGAGCTAAGTGCACTGAGCTGAGGGGCATGCTGAGTGGTGTGCTGAGTGGTGAGCCGAGTTGCGAGCTGAGTGCACTGAGCTGAGGGGCATGCTGAGGGACATGCTGAGCGGCATGCTTAGTGGCGATCCGAGTGGTGAGGTGAGTGGCACGCTGAGTGTATTGAGGTGAATGGTGAGTATGTATACCTGATGCGCATGAAATCCCTCGAGCTGAGATGTTCCGCGTAGACTTTGCCATACCACCAAGCCATTTTTTAGGCGCTTCTTCTCCCGATAAACGGGGATGTTGGTGGGGTCCGTCAAGCACCCCTTCCTGATGTGCACCATGCAGTCTTGAAGTGTGGCCCAGGACTTGTTGGTGAACAAAAGTACGCCATCATACTCCATGGTGCTGTAGATGTCGAATACTTGTTGAACACGCTTCTCCAGTAAGGCAGGCATCGGGACAAAGGACCTCACGAACTTGGCGAGCATCGCCTTCGTTACATGGGAGATGGCAGTTCGCTCATCGCAGTTGTAGGCAACTTTCAGAACACTCACCAGTTTATCAAAATCTTCTTGCATCAATGGCATCAATCCTGAGGCCATGTCCGCACAAAAGTCTCCGAAAGCAGGATGGTTCTCGGAAGAGCAGCTGCGTGAGAATCGTTGAAGGAAGTGGAAGCAATCAAGTTGTGACCAACTGGTGGGATGCCATTTGCTTTGCAGAACTGGTGTGAACGCGCAACAATTATCTGCCCACCACGTAACGTCCTGCCGTGCTTTTCCAAGTAGATCGTACCTGTGTGATCGAATAATGATCATGAGGGGGCAGTGATCAAGGCCCGTGGAGGGGCTGCGAGGGGGTAACGCTTGAGGCCCGTGGTAGGGCTGTGAGGGGGCAGTGATTAAGG